>JASDQU010753285.1:4719-45903 GCA_032191745.1 Picea mariana | reverse complement strand
AACATATATCTAACATTGTTATCTTCACGAGCAATTATTTCTTAACAGCATAATACAATATCTATCCAACATAATATCGATCTTTATACCAGCAACTTAAACAATTTAGATTCATCAAATAATAACAAATTCATAGCAGAATAAATAAATGCATAATTCAACGGGGTACCTGATTCTGATGCTATTTCCGTTGCCAGCTGTTGCTACTCTCCTGCTACCTGCTACTCAACCCAGTCCTGTTGCAACACAAAAAAATAAAATTGCCCAAAACCATTGTCCACCCTGCCAACTAGGAAAACGACCTAGCTCCAAGATATCTACGGATATCCTGGCCCTCCGAGCCCAAAACCTCTAGCAACCCCGGTCACTGTGTCAATCCCAAACACAAATCTCTCCCTTGTCCAAGACTCAGAGTTCTCCCCCCAAAACCCCTCTCCCCCTCTCCCATGAAAATCCCCAAATATCCTTCTCCACTCCCTTATGCCTCCTTCACCACCCTTTCTGCATTAACTTCCCCCACCAAATACCTTATCGCTTTATTAATACCTTATCCATTCATTTAAATATATTATCCCATTTACGTATTGGTTACGTTATCCCCTATGGGATACGTAACCCAATTTAAACATTACATTTTATTATCCCCCCTTTGTTTAATACTTAATTAATCAATTAATTAATTAATAATCAAATTAATCATTAACCCTTAATTAAAGAGTTAATCATACTTAAACTAATCATAATAAAAAAATAATTAATTAATAACAGATAATTAGTTAAGGTTATTTAATAATTAATTATAGTTTAGCTAATTTTTAGAATTATTTATTAAATTAATCATCTTAATAATTAAGGGTCATTACAAAATTTTTGCTTCGAAAGTATGAATCTAGGTATGTTTGATAGATTTTTTCATAGTCCGAAAACTAGGGCACAACTAGAAAAAAGAATATTTGATCTGAATAAATTTGATAGAGGTAGTGAAAGATATGTTATTCCTATGCATAGAAATAATTTTTGGACTAATAAGTGGGTGCATAAACCAATAAATAATTTTTGCAGATTGCAGGTCCATCACTATGATCTCAATGCACTATACAAGAAAGGTTGGGGATCATTTAAAAGAAAGAGAGGATTGATATTGTGTTACAATTGCAGAAGGCCGAGACATCTTGCTAAGGAATGCCCTAGTATAGGTCCTATTTGTCTTTGTTGTAAAGTTGTTGATCATGAGGTTTTGGATTTCCCTAGAAAGATTGCTAAAGTTGAAAAGATGAACTTGAGATAAGAAAACTATGAAGAAAGTCAAGAAGCTAAGAACATGTTAGAGAACCAGAAAGAATCAGAGACTATATTATTAGGGATGAAAGAGACACTGAATGATCACAGAGACATCAGTTTACCAGAGATCTTAAAAGAGAAGCAGTGTATAGAAACAATAATATGAGACTTTGATATACACTGTGTTCTGGATGAGGAAACACAGGTGAATATCATGCCAGAAAGAACTTGGGAAATTTTGGGAAAGCCTGCTATGGTTCCTTCACTGGGAAGGATAGGATTGTTTAAAGGAAAGATGATAACCCTATGTGGAAGAGTTACTAATGTACCTATGATTTCCCATGGAACATCAACTAAAGAAGAATTTGAGGTCATTAAGTTTGTTGAGAACAATGCCCCCTTTTCACTTTTGTTAGGAATGACCTAGATTGAGAAAGATCAAATCCAAAGAAAGGCAGAGGAGGAAGCCACAAAATAGAAAAAATAAGAATTAAGGGACTTCATGGCTAGGAAAATAGAGCGACTAATACAAGAACAATAGGAAAAGTCTAAGCAATAGAAGGCAAGAGAGTTGGCTGTTGAAGTTGAAATAACACGAGAAGGCTTAAAGAGCTTTTCAGTGCATGAGAAAAGAGCACCTACCTGGAAAGTATTAAGAAAAGAAGTATTACACTCGAATCCTTTGAAAGATCCTTAGCAGTGCGAAGTCACTTTACTAAAAGAAGATAAGAATACAAATGGAAAGAGGAATCCAGAGACTCAGATCACAGGAAAGAAGGCAATAAAGCTCAGTAAGAAGAAAGCAAAGTTAGAAAGACTGCAGGAAGTTCCATAAAAGACTTCGCAGAAGGAAGGCTTGCAAAACCTGAACTTCGCTGAAATAACAAAACATCGCAGAATGACACTTCTCCACGGCGAAGCTATATGATCATTGGAGGCATCCCAACCATTAGAGCGACGCTCCAGAACAGCTAAAAACACAGTTATTTCCGGAAAGATCGCCATTGGACCATTGGGACCGCGCCATAACGGATGGATAGGTATTGCTTAAAGAATTTCGACCCGTTGAAGGAATCTGTTACGACGTTACTTATTTAATCCGTCGAATGTCACACTGGGACCACTTTTTGCAAACTGTGATTATTCGAGTTAATAGAGAACTGATTTCTATCGCACTATACTTTTGAGACCTCGCCACCCGTTTTTGCTTACCTTGAAGTATTTGTTTTTCTACCCGTGTTATTTGAATATGAGTGTGCATGTCGGGCGAATTCAACGCAGTAGAGAAATCTGTAGAGGAGATCCTAATAGACCTCATGGTTGAGAGAGTCATGTTTGTAGGCATACAGACATCATCGACGGGAAGATTTCAAGCATCCCCCTCGACTGCATGACGGTCTAGCTGAACGGCGACAAAGAAAAGAAGCAAACACTGTGATGATTTGGCGAACGCAAAGCAAGTCCCGTTGGTCTTTCCTGACTACATCCCGCCTCTGGCTAGCGCGGTTAGTCGTGACAGCGTCCCGCGTGACTTTGAGTATAAGCTCATCATTGCGTACCTCCCGAAGGGGATACGCACAGTTGGACCACAGTTGGGACAGATTCCGGCATTCAAGATCAATGATTTCAACCTGGGAGACCGAAATAACTATGTGATGCTCACACTGCATAGATACCTGAAAAAAAACAACTGGGAAGAAGCCCAAGATAGTTCCCCAGCCATGGATCAAGGAGATTGCGAGATCGACGATACTGAACATCATGAAGATCCCCCACTTCGACAGACATCAGTAGGTTAATGCGTGCGTTAAACTCCTCCTTTCATGCTACCATGGAGGTTATCTCTGGTTAGATAGGTGTGTGACTGTGGATTCGACGTTGATCCACATGATCACTGGATTGAGCATGCATGAACCAGACCCTCATCATTTCTACCCAGGGAAGGCTGCAGATCGCTCCCTGGCACAGCGGATCAAGGAGGCCTATGGCAATGTGGAGAAAGGGAAGTGAGGCTACAAGGTATCCTCCATCTAGGATGGTGCAGTGCACCTAGCTTGTCAGTTGATCGCGAGCAAGCTCGTCAGAAAGAACCATCCTACGCAGGTCATAGGGTTCATAGTCGACCTCGTAGGGAAGTGTGTCGAAGGGATGCAGACGAACTGGGTGAGCTACCTTGTCAATTAATTGGAGAAGGAATTCCGCGAAGCGCAGGACCAAGGATATGAGTTTCACTTTAGCTGGTTGTTGATCCTAATAGCATTTGTCGCTTGGGAGATGCCGGAAGGAGCAACATTCCCTGAAGTTGAGCCATTAGAACCATTGGTCGCGAGGTTCACCACCTTGTGGTATAAGAGCAACATGGCGAAGCAATGTAAATCAAATACGGTATTCCACGCATACTACCTACAACTCACGTGCACCATTGAGGCATTCCCCTGAATGACCCCGAACACCTTGCATACTTACAGGCCATTAGCGAAGTTCGAAGCAAACCAACACTTCATTTACATCACTGGGCGCAGGGACGAAAGCGAGGAGCTACAATCGTACTACAAATTGACTAATGAAGACATGGAGGAGATAACCAAGGAATGGCCAACCGAATTCCTTGTACCGGTCAACACTGCGGAACTCTCTGATCCCTACATCATCGGAAGTCCTTTGGTCACCCGAACAGAGTATGATGGACAGAGCAGTGCAAAGAAAAAGACGAAAAAATGAGGAAGTGCATGACATCGATAGTGAGGAGGAAATCACATTGGAGGAAACTGCGCCTGACTCACCTGAAAGCAGAGGAGGTGATGAAGTAAACTAGAAGGAGGAAGGGGAAGAAGACAAGCAAGATAAGGGCGAAGTGACACCATCAAAGGATCCCATCATAGAGGCCGAGACATCAAAGAAAAGGAAGATTTCTCCATAGAAACTCTCAGTGTTGAAGAAGACCAGATCCAATAAGCCCCAGTGACATAATGTACTCACACTGGATGATATCCAACTCATTATCGCGGTTGTAGAAGATGCTTCAGAGGATATCCTGCAGTGACATGAAGTGAAGCAAGAAACTCTATTTGACAGAATAGAGAGAGAACTAAAAGACATCCAGCAAGCTATCCATTCGAACCACGCAGTGTTTACTGTGCCATCTTTAGCATAGATTGTACAATTGGGGGATGAGCCCACTCAATTATGCAGATTAGCAGATGCAACAGAGGCTCGACTTTATTGAGTCCAAGAAGAAAAGGATCAGGCCACAGAGGCCTTAAGGAAAGAAAAGGAGGAAGCCTTAGAGAAACTTTGGGTCGCGCAGCAAGAGAAAGATGACATTAAAGTGAAGTTTGAGGAGGACAGAGAGAAGATCCATAGAGAAAAAGACCAGCTACTCGCGGAGCAGATGGGGATTAAAGAGGCAATGACTAGAGCACTTCACTCTGTGTCGAGCTTGGAATAGATGGAAGAAGAGACAACCGAAATCCAAGTGGGAAAGCTCGTTGAAGCCATTTAGTAGCTTCAAGAAAGAGTAGCAGAGCTAGAACTTCAAGCAGTATCCAACACTCAGCAAGAAGTGAGAGATCAAAGGGAAGAAACTGCTAGGAGCACAGTAGAAAGAATTAGGGCGTTGGCTTCAGAATGTAAGAAACTGAGTGCCCGAAGTGCACAGACCTATGAGCGCCTTACAGAAGACCCATAACTAAGAACATTGGAGGCACAACTCCAGGAGGCAAAGCAATAGGCGTTAACAGTGCAAGCGCAAATGAAACTGCTTACTGCAGTAGAAAATATGAAAAGATCGTAGGAGCAGCACACAGTTCAGCAGCAGGTCACTGCCATCCAGAGTAGATTTATGAAGGTGACATAGAGACTCCAGCTAGTGCAGGACGAAGCCTGCACACTTTTTGAAGAGATCGAGGGAAAAGGCTCACAGTTGGAACAGATGGTCGCAACAATAGAACAATGCCTGAAAGGGCCTGTCACTGAGCAAGTCATTGAGGAGTTCGTCGAGCAAGAGGCTCTGGTGAAGCAGCAAGTCGAGGAAGCTCGAGGCCTTCGAAGCGGTATTACCTAGATTAGAGTGACTCGGGACGAGTCACAGTTGAGTGTTGGGGGCTTGTTGGCCCTTAACCAAGTTTTGAGAGAACCTTGGTTGTGTTTGACCATTTTTGGGACTTCGACAGGCTGGTCGAAGATGGAGTGCCCAGGCGAAGCGGAGATCGCGAGATCTCGCCCATTTTGCGGGCTTTTTGGGTTTGAGGGTTTATGGAATGGGTATGGGATGTCGGCCCATGGGTTTACCCATGCTTAAGCCCCTTTTGTAATGTATAAATAAGTAGCTAAGCGATGCAAAAAGTAGTTATGATAGGCTTTGTGCATGGCTAGTGGCTTTGTGCACGAATGTGTTAAGGGTTGTAGAGTTAAGTGCAAGCGTTTTGTAAGGCTTTGTGCGCAGACTGTGTAAGGCTTTGTGCCCAGACCTAATTCAGGGAAGGAGGATCTAGCGAGGTGCGTGAAGATCTCCCGTCCCTTGGTGGAGTCGGTTCTGTGGCTCTGTTCTTGTAAGAAGATTGACAAAGACTAATAAAGAAAAATAAGAGTTGGTGGACACAGCCCCACACTGGGGCGAACCACATATATCCCATGTCGATGTGCTTTGTGCTATATTGTTCATGTGATTTATGTATCTATTTGTTTGGTTCACTGTTCTTGATGTATGATAGATAAATCCATGAATTTTTAGTGCTTTATGATGTGAATGAATGCTATATATGTTCCAATGCTATGTGCTAAATGGGTAGATGTGCTTAATCTTGGTCATTACTGCGTTGATCTGTAATTAGGGTTGATCTGTGATGTGAGTAAGAATCATAACTTAATGCATATTGTTGGCTAAGTTCTCCACTGAGTGTTGTGATCACAGATTTGTGTCCCAACTAGGTTGTAGACACTTGAGTCCTACAACCCCCCTGCCTCTACCTCAGGTGAGACTTCAACTGCTTCGCATGTGTTTCCGAAAGGGCCGGTAGTTAAGGTTTTATTGGTGCGCTATTGAAGCGTTGAACCCTGGGTCTGCCCCTCTGCCAACAGTGATCATGCAGGAATTTGGGATCCATGCCCTGGAGGTGAAAGGGGATTCACAACTGCTTATCTTGGCATTGAGGAAAATGTTGAATGAGGTTCAGTCCGACAAGGTTTCGCAGCACTGGAGGCTAAGCGATGGGATTTCAGAGCTTGAGCGTATGGTGAAGTTGTTTCCTGCCATCATCCCCGAGGCAATTAGTAGGGAAGAAAACTATGTAGCGAACTACATGGCTAACACAAGGGTCATGATGTATGATCAACATCGTATTTGGTGGCCGGGGGACCCATTACCAGACATGGTGGGTGATCAACTAGATAGATGTTTCTAGATGGACCCAACCTTGTGGATGGAAAAGACAGAGAAAGGAACGATGTCAGACCGAGATAACAACTCGAGATTCGAGATGGACAAGGACAAAAGGTGGCCTAAGTGTCTCTTGCATGAAGGCGCTAATGGTACGTCTCATCATGAAATATATTAATGGTTTTAAAAGGGAAAGGATGGGTAGTACTCCTTGCGGTTAATAACATCATATGCAGGAAAGGAAGCCTTGACCTCTCCCTTGAGAGAGGTATGAATCATTTATTTTCAAAACACAAGAATGAATGTATGTATCCCGAGATGAGTTGTGGTGATGTCAGATCAGAGGTAACAGGATCACATATGGACTGAATCATCATGGTGAAATATACGATCACTAGGTGGGCTATGAACCAACCCAATCACAATTACCATCTCAAGCACAAGTATGATGAGGTTAAAGGCGATAAAAAAGGTGAATGGTCTTTCGGTTCGAGTGTATC
Source organism: Picea mariana (assembly GCA_032191745.1). Classification (NCBI taxonomy): domain Eukaryota; kingdom Viridiplantae; phylum Streptophyta; class Pinopsida; order Pinales; family Pinaceae; genus Picea; species Picea mariana. The sequence continues at coordinate 38,745 of JASDQU010753285.1, read as the reverse complement.
AAGCCTTCAGTCAAGATTATTCCCACTTCCCTCCTCCCTTCTCTACATTCGTAAGCTCGGGAAAAAAAAAATTGAGTATGGCCCATCACTGGAAAAAGAAGCCAAAAAGTCTCCTTGTGGGGCACCATGACAAGGAAGATTTTTCGTCCAGAGGTCATGGTCGTTTCACAAGAGTGGAGAAAGATGCCTAGGCTGCAACAACTCGGTTCCGGGATGTTTGTTCGCTGGAGGAAATTCAATCAGCAAAAGCTATGGAGACTTGAGTTAAAGAACAACACAAGGCAACCTTAGAGCAGGAAATTATAGTGGAGACAATGAAGTGGGTGCCAGACTGAGTGCACTCCTGTACCCAGGACACACGTTATTTTAGGATGATGGAAATGTACTAGATGGTGAAGGCCTTGGTAGGGAAAGCTCTCAGCAAGACCAAGAAAGACCACAACGAACTCCTCGACGCCATTCATATCCTAGATAGTAAATTTGAACTCTATTGTAGGTCGGAGCATGGTATTAAATTTCATGTTACTCAGATCGGCAATAATATGGACCAGAAAGAGAATGGGGCAGTTGACTCGAGCCCTCCAGGCTCGCTCAACTTCCCTATCATGGTGGACGACGACTAGAATGAGGATCCCTCAGAATTTTAGGAGCGCGTGTCAAAGCCCGACTATGGCCACCAGGTTAAGGAGCTTCGACATCGGGACAAGGACTCTCTCTTCTCGGGTGACCACTCAGGATGAAGGTTATGTTCGATTTTTCCTAGCTAGCCTTGTCTACTTGCAAGCTTGTTTTGTTATTGGATAAGTTTAGTTTTACCTCTCGTCAACGTAATTTAGGTTGTGACCATAGTAATCATAGGCCTATTTTTGAAACTCTGAATGAAACTCGATAAACTCTGTGGTTTTGCATGAGAATGAACAAGAACTAAGGGTCTGGTTTCCAGTTATTTGGCAGACCCCCATGTTCAGATTTTTGTATTATATTTGTGATATAATAGAATTTTTTCTCTTTTTTTAGCTTTGAAAAAAATGCCACACTGACCTGTTTGAAACTAATATTAGGAGCATTCAGGAACCCTAACTTCCACAGGGAATATCTCTGAAAGTATAGTGAATCAACATCTAAATTTTTTACTACATATACCCAAAAATATCTCCTCCATCTCTGCAAAATTTCAAGGTCTAATACATCCCAAAAAATAAGTTATAGCAAAAGTGCCAAGCTAATCTATTTGAAATTGATTTCATGAGCATTCAAGAACCCTAACTTCCACAAGGCATATATCCTAATGTATAGCAAACCAACATCTGAAATTTTGACCACGTTTACAACAAGATCTCTCCTCTGTCTGTTCAAAATTTCAAGGTTTGAAACATCCCAGAACATAAGTTATTGTGAAAATGTCAAGGTGACTTAAAACTGATTTTGCAACTCTTCTCTTTTAGAATGATATTCAATCTTTTCTCATCTATTTTTCCCACACTCACTTTCTCTCAATACTTTATCCTTTTATATTTTTTCATAACCCTTCATGAAGGGACATGTCCATTAATTAAATAATTAATTCCCAATACTATGGGAAAATACCCAAAACCCATGGGTTTGAAACCACCATTTCACTTTTTACTTTTTCACATGGACCCATTTTTTAATGTATTTGTAAACTTATATATATATATATATATATATATATATATATATATATATATTGGAAATGTTGTGTGTATTGTAATGTCATAAATCCTTTGACATCAATGACAACAATTCCAACAATTGACACTAGAGAAATGTTGATAAACTCATCTAGAACCACATCTAGGGGCTCATTCCTAAGAGTCTAATATTAACACTCAACCTCTCAGTTCCTTTAGCCTAGTGGAGGCACTGACAATAGGGAAAGGCCATGACATTTCCTAAATATAAGCCAACCATGGAATATAAAAGGCTCTACACCAAGCCCTTCTTTGAAAGTTCGATTAACAAGCTATGGAGGTTAAAGCCCAAACAAAAACAATTGATTATTTAAACTTTGCAAAATTTGAAAGCTAATGTTGGAACCCAAAAAAGAATCCTTTGCATTGTGTCTAGCTATGGGAGGCCTCCCCTTAGATAAGAGACTAACTTATCTAGGTTTCTCCAACCCACGTTGTCCACATTGTGGAAGAGATGAAACCCTCAAACACATCTTCTAGCTCTACCCTCTAGCCAAGGCCAAATGGCCCTGGGTTGAGTCTCTTTGCTAGCAATATCTCCAAACCTCCATCTCATGGTAGGGTATCCTTCTTGGCGAATGATTGCCTTGGGCCATTGAATTCTAGTGTGGATGGATGCTTATTAGTCTTGAGATCCTCTTTTGGTTTCAAAAGAAGAGAGACAGTGTGTTATTTAATGCAAATGTCTCATCACACAATGTTTCATGATATGATGCCACAAGATATGTACAACTCAAGAAAATCATAGTGTAAATATGTAAAGTGAGGCTCACGATGGGGCTTTTAGAACAATGGTTAAAGTATTGACATGGAGCCTTGTGCACTATGAGTATAGTGCTACCTAACCCACTTGGCCTAGTTGGCCCATTTGGCCTTCATGCCCCAGTTAGCTTGTTAGGGAGACCTATTTTTGTAGATTCCTATTAGAGTTCCCATCATAATAGGCCCCACCACTACGCAAGAATACAAGTTCATGAGAGGTGTGAGTGCAATTGAAGCTGACCCCAACCCACCATGCAATAACAAGCAATTTACTACATTGACTCTCACTATATCAAAGGGGCCCAAGCCCTCAAAACCTTCTACTAATGGGTGGGGCCCAAGCCCTCAAAACCTTCTACTAATGAGTGGGGCCCAATTCAACTTGTTGATGCCTAACCTCTTGTCTTGAGGTGGGACCCTAACTTGGATGACTATGACTAACCTTCTATGGTTGATGTGGTTAATATCTAATGTTCATTTGCTTAGGGTGTTTCCCTTTGTGTTTCCATGTTATGTTCATGGACAATATGATGTAGACTCTTTGTAAATAGATGTTTTGACAAAACATAACCCACATTTTAAAACTTTGGACTTGCTTGTAAAGGCTACACTCACAATACTCCTTTTTTTTTTTCTTTTTTTTTTTGTTTTAATTAAAACCCTACATAGATTGCCCTTATTAATAGTTAAAAAAAACTTTATTAAAAAGAAATGATTACTTTTACTTTATGAATACCCAACCTTATTTACTATAGTGATGATTCCAAACAAAGGCAAGACAATAACAAAGGGATGAGTCATAATGGTCTATCGCAACTTTCATTTTGTTGATTTTCCATGGTTGCTTATTATTGGTTATGATTTCTATATCCTCATTAATGTTCTTAGTTTATAACTTTTATCTCCAAAATAACTTTTCTAATTAATTATGTGTTTTAATTTAATTGTGCATTATTTAAGCTTAATTCAACTTTAATTTAAGTATCAAAATGTTTTTTTTATGTCATTTAAGTGGTTAGTTTACTCCATTCATAGAAATATTTTTTCTTTCTTTAGAGTTTGTATCAATGTAAATGTCTCAACAAGATTATTAAGGTAGGTTGCGAGTAATCATATATGCATTTAAGGTTAAGACGGTGAGGTTGAGAAGACATCATAATAAATAGATGTTGTCTAACTGTTCTACGTTTTGGTTCTTTTTGCTGGAATCTGACGATATAAATCTGCACGAAATCACAATTTTATATTGTTTAAATTGCATTTCTGAATGCAGAAATGGATTCAGCATGCTGAAAAACCCCTGAGACACTCCGATTACACAGAATTAACCACTCAAATCTGCAGATCCAACAATTTCTTACCGGATTTCTGGCAAAATTAACAAAAATATCCCCGGAATAGAGCCAAAATGTAGAACAGTTAAACTACAACTAATAAATATCCCTAAACAAGTAGACTACTAAAAGTGCAATAATGTTTTAGTGAATACTAGCTTGCAAGACCTAAGTAGATTACTAAAAGTGCAATAAAAGATGGAGTAGTTAGAGAGAATATACCAAGAGAGTAAAGCTCCAATCATGAAACTCAAGTCTAATAATATAAAGTTGCAACCCTTAGTGTTTGAACAACCAATGATTAAGAAAAGGAAAAAACAATGCATTTTCAAGGACAACATGAACAACTTTTTTGGTGAGATATGACCCTTTGTGCTATCCCCTCTCGTTTTTATGATTTTATGTTAATGGACCCCTATGTATTAGTGTGGTTTTATTGAAGCCAAGTCAAACTCAGTGTGCTAAGCATTATAGATAACTAGGGTCAACAAGCTAATTCCCTCAAGATGAACCCAAAGGTTCTTATAGCAAGTATACAGTAAGGAGACATAGCTGGTATTCTCTTCAAATCATATTTTTGTATGATATAGCAAATTGATATGATCCCTTTTTAACTAAATAAAATGGTGTGCTTCAATATTTGTAGATAGATGTTCATTCATGAATTTAGCTAAGGTCAGAATAATTCTCCTATTGTATACAAATTCTAGTTTTACTAGCTTATGATATTACAGGACCTGTAAGCAACTTGTGACACTTAAATAAAGTTTAAATGTAGGCAAAAATGATGAAGAGAATAAGGGCGTTGGCATGATGAGATTTAACTCTTCTAACTTGAGCCTAATGTGTATAAACCCTTGGCAGATGTTCAGTGTGAAACCCAAGAGTTGATGAGCCCAATTCCAAATGAACAAATATCTAGAATGTGCCCAGCAATGCAAGATTATATTGGAGCTTCCCAAAACATGCAGGTTGTGACCGGGATGCCTGTTATTGCCACTAGAGATAACCTGGTGGGCATCAAAGCTAAACAGGGGAAGATCAAGATTGATTAAAACAAGTTAACATCGAGAAAGTGTTGACACCACTTGAAAACTACTCTGGTGACATGTTTAGAGTATTTGACACTCTAATACTGAAGTCCAAAGTTTAATAGTCACCTTATGTTTAGTGACTTATATAAAGTCACATTAAGTCRCATTAGTTATAATAATGAAATGTCATGGATCAGARTYSTTTGGTGGGATAGGTATTATAAACYATTGCATGAATGAAATATAAAGTKCTATTCSATATTGTATGAACTGATCCATTTATGATAAAAGTTCATATTCCACATCTGAATTCATTTTTCAACAGACACCAGTCTCATGCACTTTTGTGGCCTCCTTTTCTCTTGGTGTTACTTGTCAACCCCATGGGATAAATGGATATGCAACTTATAAAAAGTAAGAATGAAATTGAAGATGATAAAATCCGACCTTCAACAGGTGCACGATAATAAACACCAACCATGCACTTCAGCAGCTACTTTTAACATGAAAGATTGTCAAAATTCATAACAGCAGTTTGGGTCAAACAAAAACACAACCAAAGACTAAGTTTAATAATAAAATTGTCTAATAGACAAATATGGTACAAATGCACAACAAAGTGAGGAAAAATAGACAGATACAGGCAACTATCAACTAGTGATAGCTTATCCAGTTGCTATGGACTCATGTCACTAACTTGACATGAAACCAAAAATTTAAGTGTATCTACCCACAATGAGAAACCGGGTCATCTATCACACAGAAAAGGTCAAGCTTGTCACAGGTCTCTCAGAGATTCATATTAACATGTAGTTGACACTCAGTTTTAGTTAGAGAATTTCAGTTTTATGGCTAATGAATGTACCCCAAACACAAGCCCTCAGAATAGAAATGCATTGATCTTATGCAGGCCCTTCTACACATAGCATAATTTAGAAAGAACTTGCATTGGAGTACAGCTATACGTAAAGACTACTTCCAATACCATATTCTTGCTAAGATCCAACATTCCGAGCTGCAAAGTGGCTCATACTAAAACTTCGAACACTCAAGGGTTGAGGTAAGAAAAGTTAGTAATGTACTGATTTGCAGAAATTAACAAATTTGATATCTTCTAGCTTGTTCCATATGTCCTTTCTCTTTTCACTTGCTCTTTTTTCTTTACTAGAGTGGGAGCTTTGACATGGACTTTCATGTGCTCAAATACAAGAGACAAAATTGGTTTTGATATGAGCACAGAAACGACCAAGCTTTGGGCATCATTTTCAGTTGTATCCCTTGAAGCCGTGATCTGCTTATAATTAGATGTGGCATCTGAGCTACTCTGGTAAACATGACTGCGATACTGATAATCTGATGCTAATACTTTAGATGGCTGTACTATCCGGATCCTACATGGTAGAAAAAGACTTTGGTCAATTGTTTTACATTTATCACACACAATAACACTGCTTTTGATAGCTACTCCATAATAACAACACTAAGCATTTGAATCTCACTTGGAAGTTGAAATAATTTTAAATGGCACTTTTAACTATGAAAATTTGCTTGGCTAACTGAAAAGAAGCTAAACCTGCACTCCACATCACATGAGTAGTTCAGTAGCTGAGGCTGGTGCTCCGTACAACCACTGTAGTCAATGGAAAACAAGTAAAAATAAAGGTTTTGCAATGAAGAACCATGAGAGCAATGCATATCGAGAAAATGCAAAAATACTTGCTTATTTTGAGAGATGACACCAACCTGAAGCTTGGAAGAGACATCCTGATTGAAGGTGTCCTCCACGTCCTTTGAGGCTTTGGTTCTATCACTGTTGTGATTACAAGTTTAACAATCTGTTCAGGAGCTAACTAATTACTTTTAAAACAAAAGAAAAATAATTGAAGTAGCATTATTTGTTACTTCTTGTTCTCTTTGTATTTTATCGGTTGCTCAATTAGGGAAGAGTTTTGTCCATTACCATCGCCCATCGTATTTATATGGCAGAATGGCTTCCTTAAAAAGTCCTTTTCTTCAGAAATTTCCATCTCTAACTTCTCCCTAAGCTTTGGGCACTTGTTATTTTGCCATGCCCATTTAGGCAACAGCTTGGAAAACAGATTCTTCTTTATGTGTTGCTGGTCATCTACGATTTGTGCACTCTAGAAGTTAAGATGCAACAGCTTGAGTAAGAAATCTAGAAGTCAAATTGAAGGAAAGGAACTATGACAATATCACCAAAAGGGTGGATGGGAAGATAATTATTACTTGTGAAAATAAAGCAAGATGACTTGGAAGGCCAATTTCCTGAGACACAATAAACATTAAGAAGCACTTCTCAATCTCAACACATCAATATCATAGAAATATACACGAAATGCAAAATATTTAACCTATCACTTGGAAAAAAATTCAAAATTGGTTTTGATTTTCCTTTTGGGTAGCAACATGCTTGCTTGCCTGACCTTTCTACCGTGATTACAAGCATCTTTACTGTTGACGAGCACTCTTGCTGCCCACCTGCATTGCCGATGAAAAGCCCCATTTTCAATATATAAGTAGAGGGCATAAGTTGACATTGAATCCAAAAAGAGCAAACAATACACGGAAGAATAACTGTTCTGCAGAAAGGGATGAGAAAAGATTAAGATGCCTCCATCGCTCGAGATTATCAATCTCACAAACCCATTCTGATCGAAAAATCTTTTTATCTTCGTATGATCTATCAGACTTAGGGTTTGTATCAGGCTTTAGGCCCACAGTGATTTTCAAGTTCCAGTTCCATCCAAACTGTAATGTTCTTATATGCATTATATATTATACCTAACACTATATTTAATCTGATTAAGAAAAAAATCTAACATAAAGTTACAGCAAAAAATGAATGCAATGTCATATGGGTCGAGACTTAAAAGTGATCGGCAAGAACCCTACGCGCATGATGTTGGGGGATTCCAAACTGTGCCAGCAATGACCACAAGCTGCATCCAAAGCCAAATCTTCAGTTAAAAATCCCCCCCCAAAAATGAATGTGATTGCAAAATCCTGATTGCCTTACTTTAGAACAAAAATAGTATTTTATTGAGGATCAGGAGAACAAAAGTTTACCTCATCAAACATTCCAGCTGGGCTGTCATCATAATGAGCAAGAAATATTCCTCCCAAGGTGTACCTGCAAAACCAACGGAATATCAAATTCATGAACAATTGAGTGTGCAATGTTCTCATAGAACAGGTTTGGTTAAAAGGTTAGAAAGTGGCATCCGATGACCAGAGTTCATACTACAAACCCCCAATTATTGATCAACTCCGTGTCCAATATAGACCTCAAACCTAGACCTCGGGTATGGACTCGAATTAATGGCAGCTGTATGCAAACAATTTTCAATCAGGGTGAACTGTAACACATCTAAATTGCCAACAGGGCGTTCGTTCACTGGTGAGGCCAAGATAGTGTTAAGCTGTCTACCAAAATTCCATTCCTGGCAAACAATAAACACCAAATGGCAGAACATTAATGACAGTATATGCCTGGACATTTACCATCGAATGTATATGCTCAAAAATCCAACGGTGGATATGCGGCCATATACTGCCATTAATGCTCTGTAGCTTCGTGTTTATTGCTGGCCTCCTGCTGTGGACTGCCCCGCCCATATAGCATGAGCTTCAAAAAGGTAAGATGACAGGTCCAAGTCCCAGGCAAGGCAACTTGGGCTGAATAGATGCCCTTCATACTTAGCACCTAAGTTGAAGGAAGTTTGATCTTTGGAGTGCAGTCTCACAGGGAATTGATGTGCAAGCAGGGTGGGCTAGGGCTATTTTAAGTGGTTAAGTGTTTTGAGTTTTATGGGAGATTTAGAGATCTAGGGAGAGGTTTCGTGGTCATCCCCTGGGATGAGGTTTCGTGGTCATCCCCTAAGATGACTACTTCTGTTGGGTGCTTTACTCGATGTCCCTACAGTTGAGGTAATCAGTGCCAATGGTTACTCTGTATACGGTCCATGGAATGTGGAAAAGGGCTTAATGTGGAAAAGGGCTTCGAAGTTTACCCAGAATTGATAAAAAAAATGTTCATGAGTCCACCAACCTCAACAGCTGTATCTAAACTTCCAATTAGCCTTCCTGAATCATTCGCTGATTCAGCGAGATGGCACTGAACATCTCTTAACAATTCATAAAGTAGAAGCGTTGTTACTAATTAGTTGCAAACAAATCCACATTGCATATAAATCCCTTTCTAACAGTAAGTTTGCCCAGAGCAAATTCCAAAGGCCGAGACTACTCAGTCTGTTAATCCCTGGCTCAAGCATTGGATAATTGGGATTACTATGCCTCATTTTGGCAAAAAATAAACATGAAATAGAAAAATGAAACGCAAAAATTTCAGTGATTCAAATTTTGAGAAATTGATTAGTGGATACCCAAATGCTTGGACCAGTTTGAGCTCCTTTGGAATTATCTTCCGGGCAATTTCAGCTTTCACCAAGTGAAGTTGATACAAGGCCCTGCCACACTCAGGACATCAGTACCTCTCCAATGGCTAAAAGCTACCAGTATGCATTAATGGGGATTAGAATTAGACATCAGCGGAGGTTAAGGCATACCTGCCCTTGAACACCCATGGAGGACCAGCAGCATAGTTTGAGACACGCTTGGTTTGCGGAGTCTCCATAGCCCTTAGGTTTCCAGTCCTTTTTCAGTACAAGAAACAAATAACGAACCCACAACAAAACTTCAGAGCGGGAGGACGCCCATCTGGGTATAAGCTCCTTAGATTATCCGTCAATACATATTTAATGTATGCATTGAGACAAAATAATCTGACAGGTGGTGAGAAAAGAGAAGAAAAATCATTGTCGAAGTGCTGCAGGCCCAGCCCAAGAAGATATGCACAGATTCTTCAAAAGCCCTCATAGAATCTAGATCTGTAAAGCTGCTGTGCTCATCCAAATGCAGCCAATTAAATTGAGAGAGTAGATCTCGTTTTCTATCTGAGATATATAGAAGTGGCAATGCAAAGCATTATGAGGCAAATTTCTAAAAATATGGCAGACCTTATGATTATTGGAGACCTGCAAGTGGGCTGGCTGGCTCCTTATTTAAGATGAAGGGGATCTCTCAGAGGATAAAAGGGGCTTGGATTGCGGGAGGGGCCATGTAGATTTGGTCACCAAGTTGTATGAATGGCATTAAATAAAAGATTAAATACCAATTTTCAGTTATTTTGGGATATGTTCATCATAAGATTTGTAATCAGGAATATGAATCATAAGCCAAAGGATATGACACATAATCTGACATCAAAATCCTCCGTCGTCCTCTGAGAGCAAAGGCCTATCCTTCTGTCTATCATAACCTTACTAAAAATCTCATGCGTCACACTCTGATGTGTTGTATACCTCATATGTCTTTATCTTCTGGAGTTGTGAGTACAGCAATTATCATTACGGTGTACATGGAACTAGGGGTTACAACCCATCCACTGTGGACGTGTGTTGATTTTTATTCTGTAAGTAGATTCTGAAATGAATATAAAAGGAATGAAGGCAGGCATTTCTAGAAGTGGATTTAAAATACTATACACGTATGCCAGTGGCAAATCATTTCATATAATAAGGATTCAAGATCCCAAAAACAATTGGAAAATAATGGAAGTGTACATTTTAAGTGGTGAATGATAGTTTTGTGTTTTAAAAAATAAACCTAAATTTATGTTAACTTATTTTATGATATTTATAATGATAAAACCTAGTATGTTTAGGAGAAAAGTACTTATTGGGTAAGCAATGTTTAAAATAAGAGGTATTGATTGTGTTTATTAGTTTAAAAAAAATTGCAAACTTATAAGTATTTAAGTGTTAATTTTAATCACTATTTGAATATATTATAATGTCAAAAAGAGAAATATTGGTGGTTGGGAAGCTTATTACATTCTTGTTATTACATTCTTGAAAACAAATGTAGAAATATTGACATCAATTTTAGGATAAGAAAGTCTTTAAAACACTTTAGTTATCTAGATTATTTTTTTTTATGACTATGAAGTTTGAGCTTGCAACATAATAAGAAAGTCTTTATTTTCAATACTTTAGTTATTTAGACTATTCTTTATGACTATGAAGTTTGAGCTTGCAACATCCCTAATGAGACTTGGGATAAAAGTGAGCAAATCCAAAAATGTTTCATAACTTATGATGTCTCTTTTTCATGATTGAAACTAGCTATACTTCCATAGAGTTTAAAATTTAGCTCAAACTTTTAGAGTATAAACACAAATTGTTCAAGTCAAACAAAGATAGATTCTCACATTGTTGACTTTCTGTCGGGTTTACAGTCTCCGGGAGATCTGTACTCTCCCCGGAACGTTTTTACCGCTTAGTTACTGTGATTCTGATTATGACCCATCTTTCTGCTCAGCTTCTTATCCCCTTACTCGTATTCTCTAAGTTCACTGACCCCGGATCTGTCTCCGAACCACGATTTTTCTTCCTGTTTTACTTTGTCCTTTTATCCTGACAAAGACTGCATCCTTCCCGATCCTTTTGAACTGATCCCCACTGACCTCTGCTCCTTCTATTACACACTCTCCCCACTGTCTCCTCTATTTGTGGGCCAACAGGGGCCCCCTGATCCTCCCTCTATGGAACCATTAACCAAAGATCTCATGCAACCTGATGATGAGATTCTTTGGGAACAACAAGGACTTTTTGAACATGTTGACTCCCTGGAAAAAAGACTGTCTCCCCTTCCCCCCAATACATTTCAAATCTCCTCAAACCCTTCCACTGTTGTTACAGCTGTGACTTGCTCCCCTTCTACTAGACTTTCTCCCCGAGTCCCAAACAATTCTCCTGCCTATCCTTCCAGGCCCCTCCCTAAAGATACACATAAAGCCCCCTCACAAAGCAGAAAGGCTTGGAAATCATCCAGGAAAACAAAGAGACTGGTTCTGGGAGATGGTGTGGGTCTAGAAAATCTTTGCAAAATGTCTCTTTGCGCGCTGGTTGGTCGTGTATCATACAAGAGTTTGAACCCTCCTCCACTGGAAGATTGGATAAAGACAAACTGGTTTCCCCTCCTGGGTTACAGCCCTGATGTCCTTTATCTCAAAAAAGGCTGGCTTGGCTTTGTCTGCAGGGAACCTGATGATGCCACTCAGATCCTTTCATCTTTCTGGGTATTCGGAGGCAGCAGCCTCATGCTCAAGCGTTGGCGTATGGCTTTCTCTCCCGATTCAGATTTTTTTCAGCTTAGACACCTCTGGGTGTTACTCCCGGGCTTACCACTTCATTTCTGGAATGAAGAAGCTATCCGTGCTATTGGCAACTCCCTGGGCCGTTTCATTGCACATGAATTTTCTTCACTCACAGGTTCCACAAGAAAGCTGGGTAAGGTATTGATCGAGATGGACATATCGGAGGGGCTGCCTGAGAATCTGGTTATAGAATGGCGAGGCCGGAAATTGTTACAGACTCTAGACTATCTTGGCTTGCCTTTCCGCTGCAACATATGCAGAGAAACTGGTCACCTTCGACGATCTTGCCCTGGTAAGTCCTGGGTCCCTACTTCCGAAGAAACTGATCTACTTCTTAACCCTTCTGAGTACATGGACGCAGATCCCTCTCTTGGTTTCGCCTTCACTAGGCCGATCCCTCCCTCTCCCCCCCCCGCCGGGCCAACCTGAGCCACTAACCACTAAGATTTTCAATCTCTACCCATCCCTCTACAACACTTTGTCTACTGTTGAACTGGATCTCATTAACAGCTCACTTGTGCTCTCTTCCCAGTATTCTAGCTCTACACCTCATGAACCCGAGATCCCCCAACCCCCGGCCTCAAATATCTCACCTCTTGGCACTCCCCCCCATCCCAATTCAGTTTCCTCCCCCCCTACTAACCCTTCCCTCAACCTGACACCGCCACCTCCCCCTCCACAAATCTGTCAACCCAATTCCCCCACCCTTACATCTGCCCTGATTGACACCCCTGCTTATCTCTCGGGTATAAGCCAACCCAACGAAAGTGATGATTCTCTCATGGCGGCTTTAAACTCTTCCCCACACCCTCAATTCGTACCGGAGCCATCCTCCCGACTCCCTATCTTTCGTGGAAAAGATCTCTACCAATCTTCTTCCGGTGTTGGCTCCTCTTCCTCCCTTCCACAGGATTTAGAAAAAAATTCAGTTACTTGGTCCCGAGGACTGGGAGTTGATCTCTCTCCGCTGCAAACAAGAAGCTCCAGAAAGAAGAAAGAAGACAARCACRCCCAACCCTCTGATCCCTCTGTCCCTGCTCCAATTGGATTGGCCCTTAGAGCATCAAAGGCCATAGCACGTACCAAATAATGTTGATCCTCTCACTTAACGTTCGAGGGCTCGGAGGCACCCTCAAGTCTGCTGCCTTCCGTAAACTTCTAGAGAATCACTCCCCTGATATCATCTTACTCCAGGAAACACTATCATCCGATACTTTCTCCAGAGACTTTATCCATTCCTTTCGCCCCTCCTGGGTCACTGCTGCTGCCAGCTCTATTGGCAACTCGAGAGGTTTGCTTGTGGCATGGGATCCCGGCTACTTTGACTTGGTGCCTTTTTTGACATGTGGAGGACTATTACTGAGGGGCAGATGTCCAGCTACTAACCAGGAGCTGGAAATATTAAATGTCTACGGCCCCTGCAAAGACAAATCTCTTTTTTGGACGCAACTCTCTTCAAGCGGCATCCTGGATCTTCCAAACCTCATCCTCGGAGGTGACCTAAACATCACACTCAGCGCTGATGAACAGTGGGGAGGAAACTGTTCAACTGCTCCAAATGCACCCTTCTACAATGGACTCTTTGCGTCCAGAAATCTAGTTGACATTCTGCCTAACAAAATTGTCCCCACTTGGAGGAATGGGAGACCTGGTTTGGATGCAATTGCCCGACGCCTTGACCGCTTTTTGATTTCCGATAGCATCATCTCCAGCACGGGCTACCCATCCACTTGGGTGGAGTATCCCTTCTATTCTGACCATGCGCCTGTTTTTTTGCAGCTGAACCTCCCCTTCCGCCGATTTTCTTACCCATACAAGTTTAATCATCACTGGCTCCTCTCCCCAGACTTCACCGACCTGGTCAGAACAGTATGGAGCGACCCATGCTTCTCTTCAGAACCTAGCCCTCAAAGGCGTATCGTGTGGAAGCTCAAGACTCTAAAAGAACGCACTAAATCCTGGTCAAACTTTAAAAAAGAACAGGACGCGGCCAAACTGCTGTTATTGGAGTCGGATATTAAAAAATTCATCACCTTATCAGTCACATCCGCTCTATCTATGGAAGACTCAAACACTCTAAAAGCTCTTGAATCTGGCAGGAATAACATGTTAATCGAGGAGGAAAAGCGCTGGAGGCTCAGAAGCCGCGCGACTTGGTTACAGTGGGGTGATTCAAATACAAAATTTTTTCACAATCTGGCCAGTTTCAATCGAAACAGGAAATTTATTTGGTCTATTAAAAACTACAGGGAAGAATCGATCTGTGGTCAAGAAGCTATAAAAGCCGAGGCTGCTGACCATTTTGAAAAGTTCTACAAATCCAATACTAATCAATCTCTCCCCGACAAATTTGCAGCGGCCAGTCTTTACCCAAGGATGGTATCGAACACTGAAGCTTCCACTCTTTTTAATCCTGTCACCCTTCAGGAAATCAAAGATATTTTGGACCACTTCAAAAAAGAAAGGAGTCCAGGCCCCGACGACTGGATGGTTGAGTTTTTTTTCCTACTTTTTCGACCTGGTGGGCACGGACCTCCTTCAACTAGTTGAAGACACTCGAATCAAAGGCAAGGTCTCGAATAGCCTCAACTCAACATTCCTAGTGCTTATCCCCAAGGAAAACAACTGTGTCTCTTTCGACGATTACAGGCCAATTTCCTTGTGTAACCTCATTTACAAGGTTGTTTCAAAAGTTATATCCAACAGGATGAAACCGATTCTGGAAAGACATTTATCTGTCGAACAACTTGGATTCATAAAAGGCAGAAGGATTCACGATGCCATCGACGCTGCCCATGAATGCATCCACTCCATCAAGCATAAAAATTTAAAGGCTTTAATTCTGAAAATAGACCTCAAAAAGGCTTTTGACAGTATCGACTGGAGTTATTTGAGACTCATTCTTCTTTCAGCAAGCTTTGGAGAAAATTTCACCAACTGGATCCTTGCTTGTGTAACAAGTGCAAACCTCGCGGTTTTAATTAATGGTGAGGCATCTAGGTTCTTCAATTGTGAAAGAGGGCTCCGTCAGGGATGCCCACTCTCCCCCTACCTCTTCATCTTAATTATGGACAGCCTCAGCCTCCTCCTTTCAAAATACARCTCTGATCACCAAATTTCTGGCATTAAGTTWTCAAGRCTTTTCAAAATTATACACCTCATGTTTGTKGATGACATTCTCCTAATGTCCTTAGCTAAACCTTCGGAGTGGCATATTATTCAGGAGRTCCTTCTCATGTTCTGCWCTGTCACAGGTCTGTCCATAARCTCTASGAAAACTTCTGTCCACCATTGGGGTTTATCTGATAYAGAGTTATTGACTTTCAAGACAGTCCTCCCCTTCTCTTTCCACAGCTTGAGTGAAGGCTTCCGRTACTTGGGTTTTAGACTGCTGCCGAGAACATCATCCTCTTCGGACTGGAGTTGGCTGGTGGCTTGCTTCGAAAGGAGAATTGGATTTTGGGGAAACAAGTGGCTTTCCCTGGGGGGCCGTTATACACTTGTCAAATCAGTTCTGGAAGGTCTTGCGGTCTACTGGATGACCCTTGAACGGATTCCAAACAGGATTATTATCTTAATTCGAAGACTCTCTTTTAACTTCCTGTGGAATGATATTCCTGGTAAGCGTCATTTTCACCTTTGCAACTAGCAGCTCCTTACTAGACCCAGAAAGGAGGGAGGATGGGGACTAAGAGACCTGGCCTTATTCAACACCGCTCTGTTGGCATGCTCTTTCTGGAGAGCGATCACTCATACAAGCCTCTGGTACCAAGCTATTTCTGCCAAGTATCTGAACGCCAGACCCCTCCTCCTTTGGCTGCGAAAGCCTTCACTTATCCAAAGATGGGCCTCTCCATTTTGGAAAGGCTTGGTTTCGGCATCCCCTGTTATTTTTCACTGGTTATGCTGGCTTCCTGGATCGGGMCAAGAAATACAAATTGGCAGAGATCACATTCTCGGTCTGGATAACCGATCGCTCCTCTCTCATACTCTCAGATCGCAGCTTTCTACTAAACATTTGAGAACTCTTTCTCAAGCGACTTCAAAGGTACAAAGGCCTCCTTTCTCCGAAGTTTGGCTACACAGCAGCGAGTTATTTCTGGATGGCTCCCTGGCGCTGGAATGGGATTATTTCACTAATGCTCTGAGGTCGGCTGGCATAGCATTAAACAATGAATCTGACTCTCTTCTTTGGGCAGGCGGAGATTCTTCTGGCACAATTTCTGTTAAGAACGTTTATTTGGCTCTCCTTCTTCCTCAGGGATTGACAGAGGCCCCCCCGTGGCTCCTCTCCATTTGGAAGTGGCGGCTTCCTCTAAAGATTAAACTGTTTTTTTGGCTCTGTTTACACAACAAACTGCTCACTTGGGAGGTTCTCCTCAAACGTGGTTGGCATGGACCTGGACGATGTTCTCTTTGCCGATCTGCGTCCGAAGACTCCTCCCACCTGTTCATTCATTGTGCCTTTACAGCAAACATATGGACCCTTCTGAGCCAGCACTACTCACTCCCAGCGATCTGGAATGGTGATTCCCTCATTACTTGTTTAGTTTCCTGGTTATCCTTTGCTGCGGCTCCCCACTCTCTGGTGGCACATATCTGTTGGCAGACTTGGAATGAACGTAATAAGGCGATCTTTGAGGGACACTCCCCATCCCCCATCGGAGTTCTGCACCGTATTCTTGCTTCCTTCCATTTCCAGAAGGTTTCTCCTAAATCCATCCTTTACAAAGCTCTCGATTTCAGGCTGGACGATGGCTCCACGCTTGCTTGTTTTGATGGGGAGGCCCTCTCAAATGGCACCTGTTGCGGGGCAGGAGGCACTTTCAAAACACACTCTTCGAGAGTTACAAACTGGTTTCTAAATTGCAGAGCTGGCACAAACACCAAAGCCGAGCTATTGGGTTTGTGGGCTACCCTCTATCTCGCCTCTTGCTGGTCTTTAAACCACCTTCTGGTTTTAGGAGACTCGAGTGTAATTGTAAACTGGATAAATCTCCATTGCAATCTACGCTCCATTCACATTGAAGGTTGGAAACAGAAAACCAGGGAGCTTTACAACTCCTTCTCAGACATTAAGGTTCAACACATTTCCAGATCACATAACGCTGATGCTGATGCTCTATCCAAGCGTGCCCTGGGCGAACAGACAGGAAAGCTCTCGATTTTCCATTGCGATAATGGGAAGGAGAGTTTTATCACCTCTTACTACATTTTTTGACTGTCATCGTCCTCCATTTTTCCAGTCTATGGACTGATATTATTAACTTCTCTGCTGATCAGTAATTCTCACAAAGAGTTCTCGTTTTTTTTCATGTATGTCACAAGTTGTATTTGTGATAAGTTTTTTATTCAGTGCTACAATCCTCAAAAGGATCAATGTATGAACATAAATCCTCAAAAGGATCAATGTATGAACAGACCCTCTCGGATCTGGGTTGTTATGCCTCTTGACAAGCTGCTGTCGATGTAAAAAAGTTTATACGTTTTATAAATTTGAGAAAAATTTATTCCTGGAAAAAAAAAAAAAAAAACAAAGATAGATTCTATATTATTGCTTCTAGTATAAGCAATAACTAACATAGTCTTAAAAGAGATTGATTTTGATTTAATTATTGAGACATAAAATAAGATGATTAAATTAATAAATAATTGGCTTAACTATTGAAACATAAAATAAGATAATCAAATTAATAAACTAAACATTCTTATATCCCTATAAAAATTTAAGATGGAACATGGTACACTAATGAAATCATTAATTACATGAAGTTGAAGTATTATAAAGATTTTATAAATTCAGATTTGTTTGTTTAAAACTATTTTTTTAACATCTTAAGAAACAATTCATAATGAAAGTAGTCATTGGACTAACAAAAAACACTTTGGGATGAGTGAATTTGTAATAATTGTTATACAAAGGAGGTAGATGATGAATATGGTTTCCTTTTAACTTGTTTAACCTTTAATTATGCTTCAATACCTCATCGCTTATGTAAATTATAAATAGTCTAGATTCATCTTAACCCTATATTTATCAAGCATTAAGAGAGATAAAATCCATCAAGGAGCAAATCTTTCTTAGGAAGAAAAATTTGAGGAAGGTTTACACTTCGATCGATTTGATAGATCCAAGGTTAAGATGAATCTAGGCTAGTTGCAGTTGCAAGAAAGTACATATAAAATAAAAAATGGTTTTGATCATTTATCTTTATGAGTGGGCTTAATGGTTAAGAACATGTGTTTCCTTTTAAGAGATCACAAGTTCAAATCTAGAGGGGGGTAGGGTATGTATACCTCTGTAGACTGCACCAAATATCATTTCATAGTGTGGCATTGTTGAAATCATTACACCAAATTATTTTATAGTATATTTTTATTAACATCAACACCTCTACATTTTTCATTATTACTTAAATTACTCTAATATATCAATGTTAACATTACAAGAACAAAATATAAATATGAATATGAGAGATCTAATAATTTTGATTTGCAAATCACACACAATAAAACAAAAATGTTAAACTTAACTTTATAACAAATAAATCAAATAAATCATATAACAATAATTTATAATATAATACTCTCACACTTTGTAATCACACTTTGCAATGAACACAAGAATTCTCTCATATTTGTAAACTACTTCAGACATGACATTTAACACTTAATATTTAATGGGTTATCCAATCATCCCAATAGTATGCACAATGAACATATTGTTTTCTTTGATCGATTAAACATACTTATGTTTATCTTCTTATTTGTCTCTTAGATGGAAGATAAGATGCAATTTAATAGAGATTGACATAATGAAGGGTTTGCAAGCTTTGTTTAAGAAATTTATTTAAATTGTATAATTTCTCATAAAAATTTCATTCATGTATGCATAAACCAATTTCGTTGATAATGGCTTTTGCATTATCTTAGCTTTAATAAAGTTTATCATGTGTAGATTGTAATCATTTAGATGAAATATTCCTCCTCATTTTTGTTTTCCAAATAATGAATGTAGTTTTCCTTGTCAAAGTTGGAAGATATCATTCATATATACATAAACCAATTCACAAATAATGGATGTAGTTTTTCTTGTTAAAGTTGGAAGATCTTATTCATATATACATAAACCAATTTCCATGGTAATGGCTTTTGCATTTTCTTAGCTTTAATAAAGCTTATCATGTGCAAATTGTAGTCATTTAGATGAAATATCCCTCCTCATGTTTGTTTCCTCAAATAATGGATGCAGTTTTTCTTGTCAAAGTTGGATTAGTTCATGTTTGTTTCCCCAAATAATGGATGTAGTTTTTCTTGTCAAAGTTGGATTAGTAATAGTATGAGGTCGTACACTTTGTTTGCGCTAGAGAAGGTTTATTAATTAAAAGGGAATTCTTGCTAGGGTTAAATAAATAATCCTGTTCCAACCTTATGTTTGAGTCATAACACTTTTTCCACTTTCTCTAATTGGTTTATTAATTAAAAGGGAATTCTTGCTAGGGTTAAATAAATAATCCTCTTCCAACCTTATGTTTGAGTCATAACACTATTTCCACTTTCTATTAATTCAAAGGGCATCTTTGCTAGGGTTAAATACATAATCCTTTTCCATCCTTATGTTTGATGTGTAACCTTTTTTTTTCCACTTTCTAGTCTTTTGTAGGAGACATAGATACTACAGAGAGAGAAGCTCAGAGTGCTATGAATAGGGTGGGTAAGGACAAGGATACAACATTTATGTTGTGATTATAAATGTTGTTCTTCTTTTATTTTAATTTTGCATGTTAATATTTTAGCATTTTGATGGAGAGAAACAATAATTGCAACTTACTAATGAATCTATGATCGTTTTAGGATTTTTGCTTCTATTTTGAGAATCCAACTTATAATAATGTACTTATTTTCACCATACTGACCTTATGTCCATAAGATGTATGACACAAATTGTAATCATCTTATGTACATTATATCTTATTCCTACTCATGTATTTAGTCTTATGAAAAAAAATCTAACATAAACTTACATTTAAATATATGCAATGAGATATGGGTTAAGACTCAAGAGTGTTATGTAAGAACCCTACGTGCATAATGTCAATGGATTCCAAACTGCAATGACCACAAGCTACATCCATAGCCAAACTTCAATCTTAAATGTCATAAAAAATAAATGAATATGATTGCAAAATCTCGATTGTCTATTGTAAGACTAAAATATATTTTCTCAAGGATAAGGAGAACACAAGTTTACCTCATCAAACATGCTCGTTAGGTTGTCATCATAATGTGCAAGATATATTCCTCCTAAGGTGTGCCTGCAAAACTAACTAACTATCAAACTCAAGAACGTTTGAGTGTGCAATGCTCTAATAGAACAAGTTTGATTAAAAGGTTAGAAGGTTCCATTTGATGACTATAAGTGATGCAGGAGCATCACCTACAAAGTCAACAGCGCACACGTGGAGGCGAACAAATGACATCTCAGTAATGACAGAGTTTCAAATCAAGCATTTAACTCGGAATTTAATTGGTTGTTGAGATATTTTGTAAACAACATTTTAAAATTGTAACTTGTTTGTAAAGTCTTGAAGGACTGTAAGAAATGAAGATATGGAGTGTCGACTCTATCTGGAAATAGCTAGTAGTTATTGTAATAGGACAAAGTAGGTAATAGTTTTGAATTTGAAATAATAGATTTCAGAACAGGACAAGAGAGCTCGTGGAGCCAGTCCTCAGATATTTTTTTCAGTACTGCATTGTAATATATAAGGGAAGCAGATAGACAGAATAGAGAGATGAGTAGAGTAGCAGGAACACTATGTATTTTGTTTTCATGAATGAATAGAACAGACATAAATTGTCCCAAATCCTTGGACTGTGTTCACTTCATGTGTGATTGAATGAATGTTATTCTGTGTGTATGATTTGTTACCAGTTCATTTCATGTATGAGTGTTCAAGAGATTAACTGTATGAGTTCGTGACGAAGCTGGTTGAGTTTCAATCATTTCTCTTCTGATACTTGTATGCAAGGTGTGCATCTCGAACACAAGGAGTGTGTCGACTAAGTCTAGGATTGATTCAGAGAAGTTCAGAGAGAATTCAGAGAAACTCAAACCAAGTGCAAGGTGTGCACGGTGTCAAGAATCCAACAAGCTTCGAAGAACCAGCGCAGAGGAACGCCAGGTGGGCGAGAAGCATTTTCTTTCCAAGAAAATCCTTCGAACTGAGTTATTCGAAATCCTGAGAACGCAAGGTGTGCATGGGAGATCGAAATCCTATTAAGGAAAGAATCTCAAAAGAGATAGAACTTTTCACGAGTGTTGATGAAATCCCAGAGACGGATTCGTCGGGAGAACAAAGGGTTGAAACCTTTGAAAGTGGAAAAATCTTCCAAGTCTGGGAAGAAAGGTGTAAAGGATCAGGAGGAAGAGTACAATTGTCATTGGATCGAGCAGAGGGAAATCTGGACCATTGAACCTTACGTCCAGACAACAAAGAACGCGCAAGGGAAGAGATCAGATATGAGCCGTCAGATTTGAGCATAGAGGACCAACCGTCGTTGGATCCGAAGGAAAACGTGGGAGATTTAATCCTTGTGTATGCAGGAGAGTGGACTCGACAAAGTCCCAAAGTTCTGAAATGACTGGAACCGTCCATCGTTAGAGGACAGGTGGC
Organism: Picea mariana; assembly: GCA_032191745.1. Taxonomy (NCBI): domain Eukaryota; kingdom Viridiplantae; phylum Streptophyta; class Pinopsida; order Pinales; family Pinaceae; genus Picea; species Picea mariana. The sequence continues at coordinate 16,989 of JASDQU010753285.1, read as the reverse complement.
AATAGATCTGGGTGTTCGCAGAATCGAATATCGGGAGATAAGAAGGGAGCAGAAGAGCAAACTCGCGAAAGGGGAGTTCGCGAAATCATCCGGATCGTCCATTGGAAAGGACGCGTGGCGAGCAGGCAACATTTCGCCGACTCGCTATGGAAGGAAGTCAAAGGGTGGAGTTTGTGAAACTCGCAAAACATGAAATCGCGAAAAGACTATGCATTGTTGGATCGAGTCAGGCTGTGGGCCATTGATCCGAAGCATCGGCATTTCAGCATTTCGGGTACCGGGGGTTTGAAGGAGAGAACCATCCCAAAATGTTGAGTCACGAAGTTCCGACTTCACGAAGGAGGAACATGGACCGTTGGATCGCGGGACAGTGAGGATCATTGATTTGACGCGGGAGGATTTCAAAATATCAGGGATTGGGAGCAAGAAGGTGAGTGATCCTCTGATTTCGCAAAATGTGAAATCCCGATACGAGAAGGGATAGATCTGAGTCGTTGATTGAGGAGAGATCTGGACCGTCGTTTGTCCAAGAGATATTTCGTCATTTCGGGTGTCGAATGAAGGGAGACGAGCCACTCGTAGAATCTCGAAACACGAAATCCCGACGCGCTTGAGAGCTAAGCCCCGGGTCATGGTGAATGGTCACATGGACGGAGGCCAAGGGAGGAGCTAGCAGCCATTAAGCTCATTTCGGCATTCGGGAGTTGGAAAGCCAAAGTTGGCTCACTCGCAAAGTCCCCACACGCGAAATCGCTATGCGCCTTTGTGAATAGGCATGCGGTTACAGCCCACGGTCGCGTGGATTTGAAGCTCACATCCGGTACTTGTACGTGCAGGTTGAGTTTCGCATTAGGACCTGTGGATCTGATTAGTAGAGGTTCCAGCAGGGACCCGAAAGAGCTGTTTCAACTCAAATATTGAAGACGATCCAGAGACCAGGAGGTCAACGGACCCTGCCTAGGTAGGGGGTCTGCATCAATAATCCATAATACAGAACCCCAATTATGGATATAATATATGTGTCCAATACAGTCCCCAAACCTAGACTTCATAGGTTTGAACCTGAATTAATAATTGTTGCATGAAAACAATTTTCAATTAGGGAAAGATGCATTGGATTTATAGCAATTGTAAAAGTGAAACACTTCTAAATTGTCAGTAGGGTGTTGATTCACCAATGAGGTCAATACAATGTTAAGTTGTCCACAAGGTTCCATTCTTGACAAACAATAAGCATCGAGCAATAAACTATTAACGACACTATATGCCCCAATATACACCATTGGATGTATGTGTACAAAGATCCAATGATCGATATGTGGGAATATACTCCCAATAATGCTCTATAGCTCGGTGTGTATTGGTTGCTTCCATTCTCACTGTACTCTACCTTGCCTATATAACATGGATTTCAAAAATGGAAGATGACAAGTCCAATTCCCAAGAAAGGGAACTTTGGCCAAATATACGCCCTTCGGACTCGGCACCTAAGCTGAAGAAAATATGATCTTTAGAGTGTAGCCCATCAAGGCATGTTTCACTTCCAATGAACACATACACATATAAAGATAAATTTCTCATTTGGCCACCAACCTCAACTGATGTATTCTTATCCATTCAATGAGATGGTAATGAACGCTTCTTAACCATTCATAAAGTAGTGACATTATTACTGATTAGTTGCAAAATATCCCACATTGGATATAAATCCCTTTCTAATATTAAGTTTGCCTAGAGAAAATTCCAAAGGTTGAGCCTAGTCAATGATCTATTCATCCTCAACTTAAGCATCGGAGAATTGGGATTACAATGGCCTCATTTTGGCAAAAAAAAATGAAATAAAAAATGTAAGGCACAAAATTAATGATTCAAATTTTGAGAAATTGATTAGTGGATACACAAACACTTGGACCTATTTGAGCTCCTTTGAAATTATCTTCTAGGTAGTTTCTACTTTCACTAAGTAAAGTTGGTACAAGGTCTTGCCACACTCAAGACATCAATACCTCTTCAATAGCTAAAATCTACCGTTATGCATTAATGGGGATTACAACATTAACATTACATATCAATGGAGGTTAAGACATCACATTCTTGAAAACCCATGGAGGACCAACAACATAGCTTGAGGCACGCTTCATTTACAGAGTCTTTATAACCCTTAAGTTTCCAAGCCTCCTTTCGCAAGACAAAAAACAAATAATGAACCCATAACAAAACTTCAAAGCAGGAGGAAGCCCATATGGGTATAAACTCATTGGATTGCAGGTGAACACATATTTAATGTATACATTGAAGCAAGAAATTAGATAGGTGGCAAGAAAAAGAGAAAGAGATATAATTGTTTAATTACTACAAATCTAGTCCAAGAAGAAATGCCAAGATTTGTTAAAAGGCCTTATGTACTCTATAATTGTTAAGTTGTTGTACTCATCCAAATGTAACCAATAAAATGGTGTGAATAAATCTCGTCTTTTATTTTTATTGAAAAATAGAAATGGTAACATAGAGAATTATGAGAGCCTATCATTAAGAGGCAAATTTCTAAAATATTGCATGACCTTATGATTGTTGGAGAGTTGCAAGTTCGTTGGCTTCTTATAATATTAAGGGAGATCTCTCAATAAAAAAAAGGATAAAAAAGTTTTATATTATGGCAGAGGCCATGTAAATTTGTTCTCAAAGTTATATGAATAAAATTCACTAAATATGAATGTCATGCTAATTTTTAATTATTATGAAATATGATATGTGTATGTAGTGGTAAGATTTGTAATTATGAATATTAGTTATAATTCAAAGAAATCCCACATAATCTAACATGAGAATCCTCTAACCTCCTATGAAAGTGAAGGCCTACCCTTCTTTTTGTCATAACCTTACAATATATCTCATGTGTTACACTCTTATGCGGGGCATACCTTGTGTAATAACTTTTTCTGATGAGTTGTGAATGTTAACTATAGTGTACATTGAATAGAGGTTACAACTCATCCATGCTAGAAGTGTGTTGTTGTTGCTCAAAATAGCAACTTTTAAAAGTAGTAGGACAAAATTTAAATTATTTTACAAAGTGGTATCAATACTCATAGTTTTCATAATAAAATTAGTTGTTACATTAGCCTAAAAATACTTTGGGATAAACAAATTTATAAAAATTTCGATATAAAGAAAGTTAAGGATGAACACCATCCCTTTTTAAATTGCCCTACTCTTAAAAATATAAAATATAATTATATTCAATTTTATAACTTAATTACTTTCAAGAACATCATCACATATAAAAACATAAAGATATCAATACTTTTATAAAAATGACAATAGGAAGAATATTTAGTTAGATTTCTTTCGACACATCATCTATACTAATACTTTCATTTTCATCATATTTAAATATAAAAATGACAAAAATAAAAATATTTAATTTGATTTGTTTTTTATTGATTTGTTTGATGGCAAAGTATACCACATCAACATTACAATATTTTAATATTTTATTTTTTCAAACTTCTTAACTTTAGATCTGAATATTTTATTAATAAAAAACTTTATTCCACTCATCACCAAAAGAAAAATCTTGGACAAGATCGAAAAAATTAAGATCAATCAATATTATAGTGTGCATGGTCAGTATTTGGGTACTTCAATTTAAAGTTAAAAGAGTAATTAAAGCGCGTAGATCTTTTTGAGTAGTTTTATATTGGTTAATAAGTAGAGTATCTCTATGAAGCCCACTTGCTTTATTTATCGAGAATCAAGAGGATCCAAGTAGATAATACGTGAAAGAAATTAAGGATTACACACCTTTCGAGGAAAGTGACCAAAATATATATAGTTAAACAATGCTACTCTACTATATAAGTTTATTATTATATTATTTAATGATTTACTATCATATTATTGTAATATTAGGGCCTTTCATAAAGTTAGAAGGAGATCCATAGATGTCTTTCCCCTTTATATATTAAAATTGAGTTACTTAGTTAATAAGTATTTGTATATTTGTTATCATACTATTGTAATCTCAGGGCCTTTCATTACATTAAAAGGAGATTTATAGATGTCTTTTCCATTGAGTTAGTTATATTTAATAATTCTTTGTATATATAATGTTTTTTCTTTTATATATTAAAATTAAGTTAGTTAGTTAATAAGTCTTTGTATATATAATGTATGAATATAGTAATTGTGAGGAATAAAGTTCCATTTATGTGATAGTTGGTTTGATTTTTTAAAGTTGTCTTGAAGGTAGGTAGAATGTGTGAATATGCATTGACTCCTTACACATATATAAAAGATTATAGTTCATCTTTTTGTCATTCTCAAGGCTAGATAATGTTATAAATGGTGAGACTCAAGCTTGATTTGGATGATGTCACATTATTATGGACTAAATAGGATCATGCTTTTAAGTTGTAAGCCATTTTTTGTTTTGGTTTGTTGGACTGCAGTCTCGTGACATCTTGAAGCAATTTGTTGGACTGCAGTCTCATGACAACTTGGAGTAGTTTCGATGAAGATGATCTTGGTTAAAATTTTAATGGATTTGCTTACCCTCATATAGGGTGGAGCTCTAGGCTAAAGGAGCTTTGTGGAGGTACTTAACTTAATGTTGAAATTATTTGAATGTTTTTACTTATTTTGATTTTTTTTTATGAATGGTTTTGAAAAAAAATCATCTCTGTATATTAAAATTGTTTAACCTATAAATTTTACAAGTTATATAATAAGTATTTTATCATTTTTTCTTTATTGAAAATTTGTTTAATAATTTTCTTAATATAAATATTTTTTTTTAATAGAAACTCTCTTTATATGTTTTTTTCCTCATAAATCAATTATTTTATTATTAATAATATATATTAGTTTAAAATATTCAATATTCATTTACAAAGAGTTAGAATAAACTCTAAAATATTAAATATTAAAGATTTAAATTGAAAAAAAAATTACTTAAATTTAAAAAATATATCTTATTGTTTTATAATATAATTAACTATCACAAATTTTATGTTTAACAAATAGAAATGAATATCAAATTTCAACACTAACCCTAAGGAAAAACTCCAAAAAACATACACAACAAACCAAAACTTAAAAAAAAAAAAAATCAAAAAGTAAAAATAAAAATCTATAAACATACAAAGCAAACTAAAATAGGTCAAAATTGACTACATTTATATAATAAAAAAACCAAATAAAAGCCTTACATAAAGGGGGTGCGCTTAACTTTTTCAATAACCTTAATTCTTCCCCAATGTGGGTACCCACACCATCACCACGTTGTCCAATGATTTTACAACTTATCCACCATAATATCCATGACACCCTCACCTTTAAAGTGGTCACCACAGTGTATAAATGCCATATCTTTTAATGGTTCAAGCATCATACCATCATAACATGTTTACTATCGTGTGAGAGTGCTTTTCAATGTTACCTTTCAATTAAGCTTTCCAATGTGCCTTTAAGCATTAACATTTACTTTGCCTAGATTTAGTGTAATTAAGGAATAATGAATTACTTTTACCTTGTGTTGATATTTGAGAAAGAATAAGGATAATACATTTTGTTGTTATTCCCATACATATGATGTCTCATCTGCAATATACTTTCAATATTTGGCAATGAAAGGACTAGTCTCATTCTTTTTTTTTTTTTAATTTCATAAATTTAAAAAGTTTGATTTATTTAATTTCACAATTTTAATCACATCCCTTTCCATTTTCACAGTCGATATGAATTTCTTAATAAGATGAAGTGTATTAGATATAGCATTCAATTGTATAGATTTATTGATACTAATTGTGAATGTAGATTTTTACAAGTGTTAGTTTCATTTATTTTCTTAAAAACCTATAATGGGGATGTTTGAGTACATAAACGTATGGTCATTGTGAACCACCTTAGTGTTTTTTATTATGCACCTCCACCCTTATTCCCCAACACCATGGGTATCCCTATTAACCAAAATTGGATGCTTATTTTAAAATTTTGGATATTGAAGTATTTTTTTTTAGTGTTTCTTGATTTTAGTTTCTTCATGTTGTTAAGGTTTTCATGATTCATCATCTTTGGGTCCTTTTCCTTTTTTCCTCATACTCATTTGGTTTAATAGGAACTTACTTTCAAGTCTTGTCTAGATCTAGGTGGATGTTGATGGCCACCCATCTCTTCTAATGACTTAGGATGGTTTTACATCTCGACAATTCTACTATAGTTTTGTAGGTCCTAAACTTTCGAAGCACTTTTCAACCATTTTCCATGCATTTTTTGTAGTTGACACGATCGAAAAGTATTTGATTGTTAAGCTCGCCAAACACATCGAGTATATAACAAGCTTTGTAATGGTCTAATAAATGTCCCAAATAGAGTTTGTATGCTAAAGTTGTGGCCCGAAGAAGTTGATGTATCAACTAGGCTCCTCAAGGCCCACATTCCTTTTGCCATCTCATCTCCTAGGGCTTGGGTATTTGGATCTTTAGAGTTTTACCTCTTAAGGTTTTATACTTCATGTTAAAAGGTAATTTCAACCTCTTGTAATGATCCTCTTATGAATGATCATTTTGTCACATCTCTCTTCATAGATAAGTTGCCATCATTCTAGCGAGTTTGTATTACTTTGCATTTTACAATGTTTTTCTATTCATTCATTAATAGAAATTAAGTTTCATTGTATTATTGTGCTCTCTATAATAACTTTCTATGATTTTGTCTATATTTCCATTTTCATTTCATTCTCCAATTAATCTGGATTAGTGGTATTAGATCAATATGCTCTTTTGTTGTTTTTTTGTGCACGCCCCTAGGGAGGTCAATGTATTGGGAGTTGGGCCTCAAAGTGATCAAACTTGGTGAAGATCACTCTCATTGACCAAAGTGACCTCCCAGAGTAGGTGAAAGGAAAGATGATGGGGTGGGAGATGCTATCAAACTACTACTTGAGAAATTCCTTACGCAATAAAGGAACAAGATGATAGACAATTTTGCACAGATCCTTCAATGACTTCCAATGGTGGCAGAGGCACCTTCAACAAGAAGTCACTTCATAGGTATGATTCCCTTCAAGGAACATGTTAACTTTGACATTCTTTTATGCAAACACTAAATAGATGTAGATACTTTGGATAAATTGTTAAGTTTGCTAGGGGTTTATTACTTTGTCCAAAAAATTTGAATAGTGAGAAGATCACCTTCATGATCCTTGAGTCCCTTCCCCATGTTAAAGATTGGTGGGACACTTAATGTGTGCAACATTCCAAAGATGAGTTTGCAACATTTAGGGTAGAACCACTTGSGATTTTTTTTTAATGCCCTCAAGGAGGAATTCTACCTTATTGGAATTATAATGACTAGTACATGAGACATACATYTTTGTGCCAGGAGGGAGACTATATGGTACCAGAGTATWCCAATATCCTCCATACCTTGTGATCAAAGCTYWGTATTAGAGACTCTCAATGGAATTTGTTTCTAAAATACCATAGTGGTATACATATGTACATCCAAACATAGATGGATTTCTTGGACATCTCCTCATTGGGAGTCACTTATTGGTGTGTTGTCAAGATCGAGCAAAAGTTTAGGCAGAAAATTATTTTGTTGGGAAATGTTGCTCGTCTACTTTTGGTCAGGAGGGAGGGATTTTCTTGGATTGACGGTTCTACCTTAGAATGGATTTCCCTCCTCACTTTATACCCACTAAACGAAAAGTGGATCTAGCTATACCATAGATGTTCAAACTTATCCCCCCGCCTAATGTAGAGGGCCAGTTTGGAAGTAGTAGCCCCTACTTTTGTCATTCCGATTAACACTGACAGGAGAAGCAAAATTGAAGAAATAACCTTGATTGAATGTGTAATATTACACACTACTCGAATCCTTTTTTGGCAAGTGGAAACTCGATCAAAAGGAAGGGACTAGGTGATGAGTTGAGTGAGTTTGGGTATGAAAATTCACCACAATAGAAGCATGTTAAAGGTGTCCCTAACTTGCAAAACAAAAGATATAGCAAGGATATCCAACCTTAGGACAACCAATGTAAGCCACACACAAATAAGGGTAATGAGAAGTCAAAGAAGGACATTGGAAAGTGGTGTGAGTTCCACAAAATCCCTTTAAATCAAAACACTAATGAATCCCACTCCAAGAAATCATTATTGGCTTAGACAAAAGCCTCAAAATTGGATTTTGGCTCTAACTTTGATTGAGAGTTGAACAAGGGAAAAAAACCATCGATGCAAAACCTAGTGTTACCATGGCTATCACAAACATCCAATTAGAGGAACTAGAGGAGCCTAAGGAAGCTAAGAACCTCTTCCACTCATAGATGTGGGTGAAGGGGACTCTACTCCATTTCATTATTCATTGTTCTTTGGGAGGTCAACTCTATAAGATACCAAAATTTGATCCACCTACCACAGTCTCTTTGATCCCAAAAAAGTAGTGCAGGAAATTAATCTCTCAGACTAGGAGATTTGTCCTCTTCATGTTTTGGTCAAAAGGCAAATGAAGATCACCATGACTTATAGGGCGTCTATGTAGGGTCTCTCTATGCAATAGAAGTAGGTGGAAAAGATAGTGGAATAATATAGAGATATTATTTGTGTTACCTACAAGGATGACTCTACATTGTGATGCAGCCCCCCTACTCCCCCATAGGGCTACATGACCTCTTGGTCAAGGATCTCCGATTCTTGAGTCAAATGACCCTCTGAAACCTTAGTGGTCTCCTTCTGTATCTAAACATAGGCTCTTTCAGCTCCCTGGTGCAGGTCTTATGGTACCCGCAACCTTCCCTCTCGCTCTTCTGTGAAATCTCAGAGTACTGGGTGTTAGCTCCTTTTCTGATAAGCCCCTTCTTGATATGGCCTTCAGTGATGACCTCACGTGACCATGTGATTGCAGGCACGGCCAAAGGCGGTTTGATATCAAACTAATTTTCGGCCCGCAATTCTCCTTGAGCCTCCACGTGTCCTCTTGCCAAAACCACGGCCTGGATTGCGGCCCACCCCTAACATTTTAAAGTTCACGCAACTCCTTTCCCCACAATACTATGGGACTGTCAATCTCCCAATCTTGATGGTGCTGTGTGAACTGACGGTTCAGATCTTCCCTTTCCAAATCTATGGACCAGATCTGCCTCTCCTAAATCAACGAATGTAAACTCCTTCGTGATTCCAGACTTCAGATTTTTCAAGTCTCAAACCTTGCTTTCCTCCGTACGTCAATCTTCTAGAGTTGACGATCTGCAGACACCTGTCCTTCTCAATCAATGACCCTGCTTCTACTTTGGGTGTTTGACCTTTCAACTGGATCAACGGTCCTGCAGCCCCTCTCTCAATCAACTGTCGAGATCTCCTTCGAGTCTTCGGACTTCTGAGATCTCAAATCTCAAACTTCACTTCCCCTCGATGTACACGGGATTCTACCACGTGTCTTACTAAATTAGACAGTTGAGGCTTACTTCGGGAATTTACCAGGAGTTCACATATTTATGCCACGTCTCTTCTAGATCTGGCGGTCCAGATTCACTTCGGATGATCTGACAACTGAGATCTACTTTAGATGATCGAACAATTGAGGTTTACTTCGGCTCTTCGGCTCTCCAGGCTTCAAGAGTTTCAACTCTCAACTAAAACTTGTGAAGTGATCTCCCCGGAGTCTATGATCTGTCGCCATGTGTCCCTCTGGATCGGACGGTCCAGATCTCCTACGACTCTTCGGGGTTCAGGAATCTCAACTCTCAACTGAAACCCCAATGCAAATTAACTAGAACTCGCAATCTGTTGACAAATGTCCACTCACAAATCTCCGTCTCTTCGGGGTTAATGAATCTCAACTCTCAACTGAAAACCCAATGCAAATTACCCAGATCTCACAATCTGTTGACAAGTGTCCACTCACAGATCGATGACTCTCGGCTCTTCGGTTGTTCGTGCTTCGGAAGTTTCAAGTCTCAACTAAAAAACTCTCGAATAGATTTCCCGAAACTGTTGGTCTACTGACACGTATCTCCTGGCGATCAATGATAAGGATCCTACTTCAACTATTTCACCTCCTCTTCACCCACAAACTTTAGGAGTTGTGGATCTTGTGCCACCTGTCTTCCTTGATGATGGACGGTGCCAAACTACTTCGAGACTTCAGAACTTTGATAAGTTCTCTCTTCTGCATGTGCGAAGTGCTAAGGCTCGTGAACCTTGCTTTGATCAGATGACTATTGATCCTCTGCATTGTGATCCAATGACCATTGTCACTCTCTCTCTCTTGAGATTCTGATTTCTTCCGACTTAGAATATTTCTTAGTCTTCAAAGGTATCGACCTTTTCTCCTCCTGTGAGTCTGATTCTTGGATCTCGTCAACACTTATGAAAAGTGTTATCCCTTTTGAGAATGATTCTTAAAGGATTTTGATTTCCCATGCACTCCTTGCGTTCGTGGATTTCAATAACTCAGTTCGAAGGATTTATTGAAAATAAATTCTTCTCGCCCTCTTGGCGTTCCTCTGTTCTGGTTCTTCGATGCTTAGTCGTTCCTTGACGTTGTGCACTCCTTGCACCTGGTCTAAGTTTCCTCTACTCTCTCTCTGAAATATTTTGAGTCAATCTGAGACTCAGTTGGTGCACTCCTTGCGTTTGAGATGCACACCTTGCATATGAGTTTCAGAAGAGAAGTAATTGAAACTTATCCAGTTTCGTCACAAACTCATACGATCAACTTCTCGACCAATCATACATGAAAGAAATGAAATAAACGACATACACATAATGCAACATTCATTCAATCACACATTAAAATGAACACAATCCAAGATTTGGGACAATTATGTATGTTCTATTCATTCATGAAACAAATTACATACATTGCAATTCTTCCCTACATCTTTCTTCTACTCTATCCTGCTCTATTGATCTCTATTTTTCTATCTCATAATATGTTTAAAAGGCAACAACAAAATATCTAAGGATTGGCTCCACGAGCTCTCTCATCCTGTTTGCAACCTATCCTATCAACTCTTAGTGGTTACCTACGTTGTCCTATTACAACAACTAACAATTATTGCCAGATAAGAGTCAACACTCTATATATGCAACCCCTTACTTTCCTCTATGATTTTACACACACGACATATTTAAAAAATGTTGTTTCCAAAAATATCTCAAAAACTCGATTTACTTCTGAGTTAAATGTTGGTTTGAAACTCTGTCATGTTGAGATGTCATATCTTTGCCTCCACGCTCGCGTCTTTGAATTTGAAGGCGATGCTCCTGCATCATACTCCTCTGGTTAAAATTTTCATGGACTCCTGTCCATGAGCTCCTGTACCATTTTTCCATGCTTCAAAATATCAGTTTCTGTGACCCAACTTGCATCTTCCATTGGATGATCTTTCCACTTCACTAAATATTTAGGATATGTCTTCCTCCTGGTCATCTTCTTTCCATCTCTCTGTTCAATGATTTTATCCATCTGAGGTTTTTCTGCTGTGGGAAATTGTTCTTCCCACTAAACTTCCTTCTGATCATCTGAGTCTCCTGCCTCATCTCTCCTGTAAGGATACAGGTCTGCAACATTGAATATCGATGATATCCCAACATTGTCTAACAACTCAATTTCATAAGCATTGGCTACAAATTTTCTGAGAATCTTGCATGGTCCTATCTTCTTCATCTTCAACTTGTTATACATTCCTCTTGGAAACCTTTCTTTTCTCAAACGAGATAAAAATTCATCTCCAACTTTGAATTGAACTTCTCTCCTCTTTTGATCAACTTTGTTCTTGTATTTCTGGCTTCTATCATGTAGCTATTCTTTGACTCTATCATGGAGTTTCTGCATTTTTGTTGCAAAATCTTCTGCTCCAGTGCTTCTAAACTCTTATTGATTCAGATCTCTCAACTCTGTAATCCCTCTTGGTTGTAAACCATACACAATTTCAAATGGACTTTTCCCTGTGCTCCTGTTCATTGAATTATTAAATGCAAATTCTGCTTGTGCCAAAATCTGATCCCATTGACGACCTTGCTCAATGACTAAAATTCTTAACAAGTTTCCTAGACTCCTGTTTAATACTTCAGTCTATCCATCTTTTTGAGGGTGATATGCTGAAATAAAGGATAAGTTTGACCCCAACCTCTTCCATAGATTCCTCCAAAAGTGTCCTACAAATTTGGTGTCCCTATATGAGACTATGCTCCTTGACAATCCATGTAGTTTCACCTCTTCTCTGGAAAAAAAATTGGCTATGTGTGTAGCATCGTTTGTTTT
>JASDQU010753284.1:19215-39322 GCA_032191745.1 Picea mariana | reverse complement strand
TGAAAAGAAAAATAAGTGGGCTCAATGGTTACCCCTAGCTGAATGGTGGTACAACACTTCCTACCATACAACTACACACATGACTCATTTTGAAGCGATATATGGACAAAATCCACCGTCAGTTCTCTCATACTTACCGGGTACCTCGAAGGTCCAGGCAGTTGACCAAACACTTGCAGTTCAAGAGGCTATTCTTCGTACCCTCAAAGATAACTTGGTCATGGCACAAAATTGCTAAAATAATATAATAAATGTTTTCCCTGCTACAATGCATTCTTTCTTAAATGTTTACAGAGCAGTCCTGAAAGATTTAAATGTTTACCTAAGAGGCTTCACAGCCTTAAATATTTACTTAAGAGGTCTGTTACAATACATTTTCTTTGTTTACCTAAGAGGCCTCACAACCTTAAATGTTTACTTAAGAGTCTGTTACAATACATTTTCTTCCGGTTTTTTTTTTTATATGCAATGTTCTTTGCTTGTTCTTCAGCAACATTGTTGGTTCACTGGTTCATGTTTGCTTCTTGCTTGTTCATTGATTTCTTATTTGTCTAGTGTTTTTGTTCTTATTTGCCCATTGGTCTTGTTGCAGTTTGCATGCTTGGGATTCTGCAATCGCGATTGGAACTGGCCTTCTGTCGTTCTCCATTAACGGGCAGGTTTGGGTTTCGTGTTTAGCTTCCCTTCCTATTTACAGTTTGCAGGTGGGAAATTTGACTACTGGGGATGCTTGAGTCAAAATCCTCTTGCAGAACATCTTTGTATGTGAGGAGAAAATATGATTTCCTTGTCCTATACGTCATTGTGGATGTGATGGAGGTAAGTTCTATGTCGAACATTGACGATCAAGAATGAGACGAAGACAACATTATAGTCCTGCTTCTCTGGTTGTATTAATCACATACAAAGATGGATTGCAAGAGGATTTTGATCGCTCCCAGTATTGAAAAACACCAACCGTGAAAACCACACCTTTCTTAATTGCTTGCATATTGGCAGGCCTTTGGACGGTCTTGACAACCTTGAATGTTTACCTAAGAGGTCTCAGAGCCTGAAATGTTTGGTTGACAGATGTGTTACAATACATTTTCCTCCGAATTTTTCGATACAATCTTGTGTGCAGTGAATTTGACCAATATTGTTCTTCACTGACATTCCTGGTCGATTGGTTGGTGCTTGATTCTTGGTTCGTTGGATGCTGCTTATTGTTGTTTGATTCAATATTGCAGGGTTGAGATCCTGCAGTTGCAGTTGGGCCTTTTGATGCTTCTTCACTGGGTTGTTATTTGCTACTTGCTCTTGTTTGCTTCAACTTTGCAAGGTTGGGGTCCTACATCTATAGTTGGATTTGTTGTTACAGTTTATGGGCTAGATGTTGTGCTTATGTCCTTCTCCATTCACCGGTGGGTCTCAATTTTTGCAGTTGCATTCTTGCATTACTTGACAGACCTGTTGCAATACATTTTCGTCCTTTATTTTTTCTTCTGCAATGTTGTCTACAGTGAATATGAGCGATATTGTTCTTTGGTGGTGTTCCTGGTTCACTAGTTTCTGCTTGCTCGTTGCTTGTTGACTAGTTTCTTGTTTTCCTATTGTTGTTGTCGATCCCCATTGACAGGTGGGTTTCATTGCCAGATTTACGCTCGTGTTGGTTCTTTTCTCTTTGTTATTTCCAGTTTGCAAGTGAAAATTTTAAATGTTGGAGATGACTGAGTCAAAATCCTCTTCCAAAACATGTTCGTATGCGAAGAGAAAATTTGATTTCCTTTTTTATATGTCAGTGGGTGTTATGGAGGTGTTTCAATTGGGGAAGCATAATGTCAATTGTGCAAAATTGCAACTTCCTTAAATGTTTGCATAGTGGGAGGCCTTTGCACGATCCTTACAGTCTTGCATGTTTACCTGCTAGGCCTCATAACATGAAATGTTTGGTTAACAGGCATGTTACAATATATTCCTCTGATTTTCTTATACAATCTTGTTTGTAGTAAATATGGACAATATTGTTCTTCACTGACATTCTTGGTCGACTAGTTGATGTTTTCTCGTTGGTTCGCTGGATGTTGCTTATTGTTCTTTGATTCAACTTTGCAGAGTTGAGGCCCTGCAGCTGCAATTAAACCTCTTCGTACTTGTTTCTTCACAAATTGTTGGAGTTACTTCACACACACCTAGGATTTTTTTTTCCTAAGGTTTTTCCTTGTTCATTAGTCATAATTAGTCATTATCTAGTCTCCTATATTTTAGAGGAGAATATTTCACCTAGAGAATATTCTCTTTCAGTTGACACTCTAGTTTGACTAGTTGAGTTGAGTTTAGATGTTGCATTGGTTTTTTCACCATGCAACATTGGGATCATCATCATGCTAATTCAACCTTGACTTGGTACCATCACTAGACTGGCGCATTACCCTTGATTCCCTGAGCTAACTCCTCACTAGTCTCTGTTCAATCAGTTAACTGAAGACTAGTTGACTAGTTAACTCAACTAGACGACAGTTCACTCTCGTAACTGCCTGAGAAACTAGACTAGGTGGCATTTCACTCTCGTAACTGTTGGTGTGTGTCCATATCACTCTAGACCGCCACTATGGCACATTAGTTCTCCTCCAGTGCGCACTCATTGAGTTATACAAAGTATATCATGTGTAAATTATTCATTATTCACATCAGTTAATGAGAATTCTTTCATTATTTCTCTCATTCTTCTTCTTTCTCCAATTCTCTATGGAAATGTCTATATTAATTTTTAGCTAGATCTATTCTGCGCAGGTTCAACACATTTACATGGTATCAGAGGAGTGTGTGAGGGATGTGTTCTTGGGAAACACCCTCAAGAGAAATTCGAAAAGGGAAAGTCTCAGAGAGCCTTTGCACCTTTAAATTTGATCCATAGTAACCTCATGGGTAATTGTACGCATCCATTGATCAACAAATTGAGGTTTGTTCTCATTTTTGTTGACGATTTCTCATGTTTTACATGGATCTAATTTCTCAGGAAAAAATCTGAGGTCTCTCAACACCTCAAATATTTCAAAGCCCTAGTTGAGACACAGTCTGAAAAGAAGATAAAATTCCTTCGAACTGAAAATGAGGGAGAGTATGTAAATCATGAGATCCATAATATTTTCCATGAGGCATGGATTCAGTTGCAACACACAGTTCCCTATACTCCGTAGCAAAATAGAGTTGCTGAGTGGAAAAATCGATCTCTAAAGGAGATGGCATCTTGCATACTGCATGCAAAGTCACTACCATAGAGACTATGGGTCGAAGCACTTAATTGTGCAACATACATCCAAAATATATCTCCCCATAGATCTATCAAGGATAAGATCCCCTAGGAGGCTTGGATCGGCCTTAAACCAGAAATGACCCACTTTCGCATTTTTGGTTCACGTGCATGGGCCAGGATTCCCTCTAAAAAGAGGAAGGCACTTGATCCACAGAGCACTGAGTGCATATTTTTTGGATACCCCGACAGTGTGAAGGGATATCAGCTTATTGATCTTTCCTCGGACCAGCTCATCATTGAGCATAGTGTCCAATTTGAGGAAAGTGTCTCGCATGTACCTTAGCAGCCGCATGCAGACACCTTCACTCTTCCACCTATCTGAGATGATGAGCATGCACATGCCGACACTTCTTCAGATAAGAGTTTTGATTCAGAGGACTCAGATGATTCAGGTTCAGAGTCAGTAGAGTCAAATGTAGAGTTAGAGCATCCATATGCAGTTTCAGAGCTAGAGAAGAGGCTCAAGTGGAAAGAAACTACTCTTCAAGATGCAGGGGATCTCATTGGTGATCCAGCCGATACTAGGAAGACTCAATCTGATTTCGAGGAGCCTCCTGTTGCACTCACTTCCACTAAACCATTTCCCTCCAAGCATCTTTTCTTGGTTCAATCTTCAAATCCATAGTCTTATGGCGAGGCTGCTGGAAATCCCTTTTGGGAATCCGCCATGCAGGAGGAGTACAAATCCCTCCTTGAGAACTAGAATTGGGATATGGTTCCCCTTCCTTCTAGGAGGAAACTTGTCAGATGCATATGGGTCTACAGGACCAAGAGCGCAGCAGATGGACAGATTAGCAGATACAAAGCCAGGCTTGTCGCAAAAGGTTTTCAGCAGGTGCATGGTATTGACTATGATGAGACCTTCACTCCAGTAGTGAAGATGGATTCCATATGATTGACACTTTCCATTACGAAAACCAAGGCATGGGAAGTTCATCAGATGGACGTGAAAAATGCATTTCTTCACAGTGATCTCTCTGAGGAGATCTATATGGATAAGCCCTAGGGATTTATGCAGGACTTATCTTTGTTCTGTCGACTGAAGAAGTCACTTAATGACCTCAAKCAGGCTCTAAGGGCATGGTATGCCAATATGGATTCCTACCTCTTGTCACAGAACTTTGTAYRTTGTAAATCAAATTCGAATGTCTACATGCTCAAGACGGATGATTCACTTCTATTTTAGTTCTGTATGTTGATGATTTGTTGAACACCGGGTGCTCAACTTCAATGATTACTACAGTAAAGAGGATTCTACATGACAGGTTTTTGATGATGGACATGGGTCTGCTACACTTATTCCTTCGACTCGAGATCAGTCAGGATTCATCAAGCATCAAACTATCTCAGGCCAAGTATGCATGAGATCTCTTTAAGATATTTCACATGACATACTGCAAGTCTGCTTCGACTCCTTTCCTATCAGGAGTCAAACTTGAGGATGGGGAGGAGACTCCACTTGTTGACAACACACTGTACATAAAACTAGTTGGAAGCTTATTGTATCTCACACACTCCAAACTAGATATCTCATATGTAGTTGGCATAGTTTCTAGGTCATGCAGGAGCCGCATGAGCTACATTGAAAAGTTGCAAAGTATATTCTTCAATACGTACATGGCACCATCACCTTTGGCATTCATTATGCAACATAATCTACATTAGATCTCATTGGGTTTATTGATTCTGACTGGGCTGGCGATAGCACTGATTGCAATTCCACATCTGGTTACTCACTCAGTCTTGGTTTCGGGCCTATATGTTGATCGAGAAAGAAGCAAGTTGCCATTGCTCTATCTTTAGCCGAGGTAGAGTACAGATGGGTAGTTAACATAACCATTTAGGCTATGTGGCTACCACATTTTCTCATGGAGTTGGGCATTTAGTTTCATTAGTTGATCATCATATGGTGTGACAACCAGAGCACTCTGAAGTTTTGCAGAGATCTAGTTCAGAGGCAGCGGAATAAGCACATCGAGATCCACATGCACTACATTTCAGACTTAGTACATGAGGGGATCATTGACTTACAATTTTGTCCTTCAGTAGAACAGATGTCAGACATCTTCACCAAGACCTTCACTGAGCATAAGTTCCATTCTTTGTGAATTCGTCTTGGAGTGAAGGACACAGTTTCCTAGCAATTGTAGTTATTATTTTTACATACATTGTACCTTGAGGGGGGGATTTTCCCATGAGGTTTTCCCTCTTTCTTCACTTTATTTCAGTGTATCTTTTGTATTTGGGTACCTAACATGGCCTCGTTGTCGAGACCCATTCTTTATTTTCACCATAATGATGTTTAGGGGGGGTGTTGGAATTACTTCACACACACCTAGGATTTCTTTTTCCTAAGGTTTTCCCTTGTTTAATAGTCATAATTATTCATTATCCAGTCTCCTATATTTTAGGGGAGAATACTCCACCTAGAGAATATTCTCTTTCAGATGACACTTCAGTTTGACTAGATGCTACATTGGTTTTGTCACCATGAAACATTGGGATCATCACCATGATAATTCGACCTTTCCTTGGTATCATCACCAGACTAGGGCATTACCATTGATTCTCTGAGCTAACTCATCACTACTCTTTTTTCAGTTAGTTAACTGAAGACTAGTTGACTAGTTAACTCAACTAGGTGGAAGTTCACTCCCATAATTTCCTGAGAGACTAGACTAGGTGGAAATTCACTCCCATAACTATTTGTGTGTGTCCAGATCAGTATAGACCACCATTATGGCACATTGGTTCTCCTCCAGTGCACACTCATTGAGTTATATAGAGTATATCATGTGTAAATTATTCATTATTCACAACGGTTAATTATAATTCTTTCATTCTTTCTCTCCTTCTTCTTCTTTCTCCAATTCTCTTTGTAAATGTGTGTATTATTGTTTAGCTAGATCTATTCTATGCAGGCTCAACACATTTACATAAACACATATCCACTTGGAAAACCCAAATTGGAACATGGTGTTACAGTTGGCTCCCCAAAAAATACTATTAAGACAAAATAATATGCAAAATTCTACAGTGGATATAAACAACATCTCTTCTGACTTGAACCAGAGTTTGTTGAGCTCCAAGTATATTTAATAGCTGGTAATTTGTTTCCCATAGTTAATGTCTTTCTATGGCTTCATAGTTATGATACTAAGTGTTGTTGTGTGAGCGATAAAGTTCTTCTCTCCCTTTATTTTTCCTCTTCTAAACTTGCATGTTTTTCCCTTTTGTTCTTCCCCTCTATTATGCGTTTATAGTTCTATAATTTGTCAGGTTTTTGTGGTCACGGATTCCCGGGGTGGTGAATGGACAAATCTTCATCTCCATCTATATATTCACATCACAAGTCTGACCGACCACCATTCATTTGCATACTTAGCCAAATTCTTCTAAACTTGCTTGTTTTTCCTTTTTGTTCTTACCCTCTATTATGCCTTTTTGGTTCTATACTTTGTCACATTTATGTGCTCACAAGTTCTTGGTGTGGTAAACTGAAAAATCATCATCTCCATCTATATATTCACATCACGACTCCGACTGACCACCATTCGTTTGCATACTTAGCCAATTTTATGAACGTGGGTTTGTTGGTGCGAATTTGTTTAGACCAGGGTCCTTCTCAGGTTACCAACAAAAGGCACCGTGTAGTCTAGAGCGTTGGCATTTTCATCCCCTCCGAAGAGAAGAAGTATCACCCAAAGTGCTATTGTGACAGATAGATAGGGAAGGGTAGGGAGAAGACTACAGAACATCCATAGAGCGTTCAAAACTCACTCTTGTTCTTGTGCAATTGACATTATCAGATTGGAAACATCTAAATGCAAGAACCAAACATACTGACATCGCAAGCATTGGTTAAACATAGAAGCATTAATTATAACTCATAAGCTATACAAAAACACTGTAATGCATAAGCAAACATGTAAAGACACATCAGATTTGAAAATTTAACCCTTCATCGTATTATCATCAAAGATCGTTCTTACATCATAGACTCAAAATTACATAGAAAGGTTTAGCATAGACTCTTGGCTCTAGACCTCAACCATTTTGTTTGGATTTCCCAGCTGATAGGTCTTGTTCATTACAGACTCTACTCTTCTTGATTTACAACAACTAGCAACAATTACTTCCAAAACCTTGGGCGTTGCCCATAGACATGACTCCGATTGACACAATTCAACCTAATAAAATCAACTAATGAGAAAATGAACGGATGAACCAACCCTTTTACAATTATATTATGTCCTATATATAGCTTGGTTATGTATTCTTGTTCGGCTTGCACACCTTCTTGTTATGTTGCAACTGTCTGTTGCTTAGGTGGTGTTGCGCTGGATTCTGCAACTTTTTTCTGCTATTCTTCCTTCTAGCCTCTGATGGAGGTTCCATGAATCATGCTTAATCAACAATTGTACAATTCTTTCTCAAAAACAAAGGGCCCAACATGCTCCAACCACAATCCTTGACTCATCCTCGAGTCAAGCACTTGGTTCCTTCACATTCTCTAGGAGTAGTTGTTGCTTTCCCTTATCTGGCTTTTCCTCTTCTTTGAGCTCTTCTATTTGTGTCTTTTCTTCCTTCACCTCTTCAAACGAAGGGCCCAATTCTAGAACTAGCTCTAATTCTCCGTGCTTTACTCCGTGAAATATTTCAACTTTGTCCCGCCACTTTTAGGCGTGGAGTGATGCTTCGGTCAGGAACTATTGGGTCATCTCTTTGTTGTACTCCTTTGGCTTGGCTGCAACCAATGAGTACCATTCGAAGTCGGTTGTTATGTTGACCTGGTGCATTTGCATATAGGCGGTTTGAATCACTGGTCAAAAATCGTGCAACTCTTTCTTGGCTACAGACTGTGCTTCGTAGAGGGAATTTAGTTCATTGTTGGCCTGCTGAATTTGGTCAAACTTTTGTTGATGCTCCATGGGGTCCATTATGACTACAAATTCCTCGTTCAACACCTAAATCTTTGTATTCACTTCCTCCAAGACTTGATTCCGTCGAGAAATGATGCCCATCCAATCACTGACTTCCTAAGATTCGGGTGCAGTCTGTTGTCTACTTATGTAGTGTCGCTCAGGCATTGTTACCTTGCAGTATTATCCTATGCATTTGTTCTTGTAGCTGCCGAGGCTGCTTTTCTGCTTCTTGCTAGACTTGTTGTAACTTTGCTTGTATCTTCTCCGTGCATGTCATGAGATGTGTCCATGCTTCTTGTAACAACTCGATCTGTTTCTTTGGTTCTCTTATCTCGCTGGCTTCTAGTAGGTCGGGTGCAACCTTATGGATCTTGGGCCAAGATTCTGCACTTTTTTCCTGAACCTTTTCCAGTTTATGCTGGGCTAGGGTTCTATCTTGTTTTTCCTCCATTCTACATGCTTGTGCAACTGACTGTTCTTTTATGGNAATCCTCAATCTTAGATCCTCGGGCAGAAACATCAGAACCTCTTTTTTGGTTATGCAGAGTTGCATCAATTCTGCACATTGTTGGGGGTCTGGAGGACTTGCTCCATTTGCGCCCGTGTGGTTGTCGTATCATATTCCATTGTTGAGTTTGGCTCATTGTGCGCATTTGGTATCTCTGTGTCCTCTGGTACTTTGGCATCATGCATCATGATTTCTGGGGCATCCTCACCCTTAGGTAGTGAGGTGTTTTTTGGTCACAGTCGACTTCCATCTCTTCTCTTCTTCTGGCAGCTTCGTCCTGTGCTGAGTACTCGGGTTGTTGTTCCTGGGTGCTCGGATTCAAAACATCTAGCATCGTACTTTGCTCTGGGGATTTGGGGTCGGAGTTGGGAATTTCTGAACTGGGATTGGGGAATTCTTTAGTTTTCTGTGGGGTTTGTCTTCCCTCTGTCTTTGGGTGGTCGCGCTGCATCAGCTCTGAGGTTGTGGTCTGATGTGGGGTGGCGGTGAGGAGGTTTGGTAGTTGGATTGGTGGTGGAGGTTTTTTCACGATGGGTGTAGACAAAATTGCTTCAGGCTCTGGGTCGTCCTGAATATCAATGACAGTGGTGATTTTGGTCTTAGCGCGGGTGTGGGGAGAAACATATGAAAGGGGTTGTGGGCTCAGGATTTTGTTTGGGGAGACTCTAGTTCTCTGCTTATTCTACAATGGTTCAATCCCAAGCACAACACCCAAGATGTGGTTAACCTGCGCTCCTGATAGCAACGCATATTCTAGTAGCTTACGACGATCTGATCTTTCCCTTCGCACCAATGACTGTGTGTCTTCTTCCTCTTCAGATTCGGTCTTTACCAAAGCATCTAGCTTCTTCTACTCGGGGCCTAAGCTCGATCCTTCTCCTGCTTCCTTGTCTTTCTTCTTGAGCAGCTCAGCAAGAAATATGCAATGCATTCTTGTTTTACTTGGGTCGTGTTTAACTCCTGGCCATGACATGACCTCCTTGTCAAAAGATTCCTCATCAAAATAGAATGGTAGCATCTGTGTGTGAAAATATTCTCAGCTAGCATGCCTTGGCTAGACGAATGTATTGTGCCGATTCATGCCAAATGCAATATTCCTCATGTTATTATTGAGGATCTCTTGTGGGATGCGCGGCCTCTGTGTTGCATCTATCATAGCATTATACCACTTGGAAAATGTTGCGTTGTTGAGTGTTGTGTTCTCCGAGTCTGGTCTGGATTGCCATGGCTCAAACATCTTCGCCAAGTGCCCTTTGTCTGGTATTGTCGATTGTTTGCCCACCGATAACTTCCACTTGAGAATTGTGAATGCCAAAAGTATGTATCCATTGATAAAGTTGCTTCCTTTCTCCTATGCCCCTTCACAAGATATGAGTAGTTTCTCCAGTAGGAAATTACACCAGTTGAACATTGCTCCTTGATTGCAGAAGTCAACGACTGATAGCGCAACTAGGGTGCATTATCCATTATAATAGGACCTCATAACCATGTTGGCTATGACGTAGTAGCCAGTCTAGACTGTTTTGGGTAGTACTGGCTCAATGACTATTGTGCATCCGCCTCGCTTGGTGTTAAAATTATCATACAGGCTAAGTTCGCCTTTCTTCTTCCCATGCTTACTAGGTCCCTAAAATCCATTTGACACATCCTCTCCTTCGGAATATAGTCCAGTAAGATGCTGGATATCCCATGCATGGATTAGATATCACTTATCCAACCATAGGCTTTTGTCATGCACTATGCTTATCAAATATTTTGTACAGCACGCAATTTCTCCCGTGGTGCCAAAGAATGGTAAGTCTTTAAGGTTCATGATGGTGGAKTTAAACAAATTGATGAAAAWTTTTYGGTATAAAGTGCATATCTCTRGTTCYATSTAGGGMTAACTCCCAAAAGACATCTGGGTGCATCTGTGGGAACAAAGCTTAATCTGTGAGGTCAAGGTTGAGTAGCTTGACGTGCTCTACCTTCCCTTTGAGGTTGCCTATGATCTCAACCTGGGGGTCGCAGATCCCGTCTGGTACTTCTTCTTTCGTCATGGCACTTCGTCTTGCTGTGGCTCTCAGCATTCGCACTTTTGTGGCAGATAAGAGCTAGGCTACATCTTCGGCTCTTGTAATGGTCTCAACTGGTTGACACTGTTGAGTGTGGAAATAACTATGCTTGTTTTAGAAACAATACATTCTCGACTGGGTTATGAGAGTCTTATGTCTGTCTTAAGGAGTAAGTTTTAACAATAGCTACTCCTCATGATGACCGTATCAACACAACATGGTGTGAGATGTCCGACGAGACGGTTTGATCAAGGGAAATCTAATTGGGTGATATGGGTATTTACTCGTTTGAATGGAATAGGGACGTGGACGAATTAAGACCTTTCTATTTGACGGGTGGGTGTCCGGATGCAAAGTTCGATGGAATCTTGGCATAATGCAGCTTTATGGCTTAACGGGAAACAATCGGGTTACCATAATGGCAATAAAGGTTGTGGCTAGACTGGGTTTGTGTGGCCTTTAACTCGGATTTGATTTGGATTCATGGTGCCACTAACCACAAAGGTTGTCCCTATCATCCTTAATGAAGGATATTACTGGACTTTCTCATGCTTCAGGTCCTATACTGCTAAGTCGTTAATTCTGTATCAACCAACACTTAAACAAAACAAATAACTATGTATTATGGGGAAACACTGTGCATATGGACATTATTAGCTGAATTTACAAAATTCCAGAAAGAAAAATGAAACTCAAATCTAACTATTGTACAAGCTTCGCCGGATTGGAGCGACTACCCTTTTTCTCAGTTTCGAGATAGGTAGGGCTTCAGGCGAGCGTCATTCACCCATCCTGCTCGTAGCACACCATCTAGTTGTGCGAGTCGGACTACTCCTGATGGTCGAATCTCCACAACTATGAAGGGTCCCAACTAGTGCATATGAAGCTTGCCAGGGTGCATTTGGTATTGGCTGTCGTAAAGTAACACCTTGTCCCTTTGTGTAAATACCTTGGTCTTGATGTGTCGGTCATGCCAATATTTTTGTCTTGCCATTTCAACCGACTGATGGAAGTCTGCTAGAAATCTAGTTTCTTCAAGTTTTTGTAGCTCTGCAAGCCTCTACGCCACTAATTCTTCGACTGTCATACGTGTGGCGTGTGTAATATACAGACTTGGGGTGATGAAATCTGTGGGCACCACTACCTATTTTTCATAAACAAGATGGAACAGTGTGCATCTGTGGATTTTCTTTGTGGTTGTCCTGTATTCCCATAGTACCATTGGAACTCTATCATCCCAGTTCTCTTAGTTTGCGCAACAGACCTTTGTTAGTCCCTTTTCCAGGATTTTGTTGAAGGCTTCGATTGTTCCATTGGCCTGTGGGTGGTATGGACTTCTCTTGTGATGTTGAATCATAAATTATGTGGTAAGTGTTACTATAGTGTTGCTAATGAAGTGGGCTCCCTAATCATTGGTTAGGATCTTAGGACATCCAAAGAAGGTAATGATATTCTCGAATATGAATCTGGTAGCAGTATCTGTCGAACAATCCTGTACCACTGCTTTTTTTTCCCAATGAGTAAGGTAGTCGGTTTCGGTAATGATGTACCTTGCCTTTGAATGTTTCGATATAGGGTTGATTGGCCCAATGAAGTCAACTTCCCATTTCTCACATTCCTGTAGCACTCTAACGGGTTGTAATGGAAGTTCATCTCAGCGTGATGGATTTCCCACTCTTTGAAAAACATCACACGATCTGGTGTATACTTTTTCATCTTTGAACAATGTTTCCCACCACAGTCCTTCCTATAGAACTTTCTGTGTCATTGCCTTTCCTCCTACGTGGCCTCCTGCATTTCCACTATGGCATTCCTAGAGTATATCCTGCCTTTCATGATCTAGGACACATCGTTTGAGGATGTTATCTAGTCCTAGTTTATATAATTGCCCGACGATCAACTGATAATATGTTGCTCTGACGACCATATGGTGTTTCTGGGTTGCGGAATATGTTTTAGGGTAGGCCCCTGTGCTGAGAAAGATTGTTATGTCCTCCAGGTATTCTGGTATTGAATCGATCCTGAACAAATCTGCATTTGGGAGCTGATCATCGATTGCTCTGACACTTTCTCCTGACTCTAGTATGGATAGATGGTTGGGCTTGATGTTGCATCATTCTGGCTTGATGATGACTTCAAAGGAAAATTTCTGAAATAACAACAACCATCTGCAAATTCTCCCCTCTAACATAGGTTTGTTAACTAGGTATTTTAATGTTGAATGATCAGTAAAGAATTTGAAATGAGACCCTAATACATAATGTCTAAATTCTTGTAAAGCATAGATCATTGATAAGCCTTCCCATTCTGTCATTGTATAGTTGCACTCTGCTTGTGACAACTTTCGACTTGCAAAGTATATAGGTTGATTCATAGCTCCATCTCCTGTTTGCATTAAGATAACTCCTAAGGAAATTCCTGAAGCATCTACATGGACATGCAATTCCTTCTCCCAGTTTGGGAATTTCAAAATCGTTATTGTGATGAGTTTTTTCTTAAGTACTTCGAATGCTTTGTCACACTCAAAAGTCCATCAGAACGTTTCATCTTTTTTCAGGAGGTTTTCCAGGGGTGCAGTAATGTTGGCATATCTTCAGATGAACCTGCGATAATAACATGTGTGTCCAAGTGTGGAGAATAGTTGTTTATCACTCGTAGGTGGTGGCATATTCACGATGACCAAAAATTTAGCTGGGTCTACCAATACTCCTTCTCGACAGACTATGTGGCCCAACAGATTTTTGTGTGCCACAAAGAAGATACACTTACTGAGATTTTCATCTCTCTGCATCTGTCGAACATTATCCTTAGCAGTGATACGTGTTCCTTAAGTAGGCTATATATTGTACAATCATCCATATAGACTTCTATGAACATGTGAATGAACTCTCTAAAGATTGTTATTACAATCGTGGAGAAAACTCCAGGGGCATTCTTTAACCCAAATGGCATTACATTGTATGCAAAAGATCCCCATTTGGTAATGAAGGTGGATTTTCTTTTGTCCTCTTCAGCAATCCTAACTTGATGGTATCCTAAAAATCCGTCTGTAAATTAGTATGCTTCTTTTTCCGCAACTTGTTCTAGGACCTCACCGGTAAAGGGTGTTGGGAAAGGGCCATTCACACAGGTAGATTTGAGGCTTTTGTAGTCCACACATACTCTAATATCCTCAGTGTCTTTCTTTCTTTGAATGACTATCGGGCTGACCCATTCTTCTTCTTCAACTGGAAAAATGAGACCTTCTTCTAACATTTTATCAATCTCCTTTTTAACTTTCTATTTTACCCTTGGGTTAAGATGGTATGGTCTATGTCTGACAGACATGGATCCTGTTTTTAACACAATCTTCATTTCTCCAAAACTCCTTTGATCCCCTTTAATTTTGAAAAATTCTTTGTGAACAAATCTTCATATTCCCATAGTAAACTCTATATTTCCCAATTTGTTTTCTCATCCCAATAATATCCCACCAAAGATATTTTGGGTTTCTCTTCAGTCCCTATGTTAATTTTCTGCAATTTCAATGGGTGGTTGTAGGAACTATCGGTCTAGCTAGGTATGGTGTTTTGGATTTCTCTGTTCCCCTCGGTCTCTTTGATGGCTAGGTTTCTCAGTTCTTCTAATTCGTCTAGGCTTTCTGAAGCTTTTCTAATATGATAGCATTCTATAGGATTTTCGATCAAGGGTAAGTGGAGTTTAGTCTGAAGTTCTTGGGTATGCTTGGGACATACTACAAAGTTTGATATTGTATCATTATTGGCTATGAAAATAAGTTCTTTAATCTTTTGCAGGACTAGTTCAAGCTCAGGGTACTTACTTGTGAACGAGAAGTCTTTGCAAAATTGAGTTGTCAGTGTTTGCCAACCATTGGTCTGTCTTCTGGTTTCCTCATGTAGAAACCAAGATTTCAGAATTGGGCCTAGAGAATGGGGAAATGCCTGAACCCAGAAGTGATAGGGTATCTCTATAACCTGCCACTGTGTCACACACTGTTGAATGTGTATTCTAGGGTCCAATTCTCCGATGAACAGTTGGGAAGCATGGAGATCCGTCTGTATGTCTGATTCCAACTGTTCTCTATTTCAGAACCTGTATTTGAGAGCTTGCTTCACCTCATCCCAAGTTTTGAGTGTGGTTTTGTGCGTGGCCCACCATCTCGCGGGGGTGTTCTGGAAAGTGATATCTAGTACTGAGATTCGTGGATCCTCTCTCATGTTCTCTTCCATGTTATGAAATAATTTGTCTAGGTCTGAGGTGCCATCATATACTGGGTGTTCTCTGACTTTAGTCCCAACCCATCAGGTCGTTATGATAGTTGTGCATCTTATTGAGAATATTTCATGTGAACCTTGTTGCCAACTATCAAAAGGCAGTTCTGAGTCTTCGTCTGTTGATTGTATACTTCTCCAGCTTACTGATCCATCTACAGTAGGGTTTATATAATCGTTTCTTGTCCCAGTTGTTACAGTGTACAACTAATTTAGGTATTCTCCTTCCATATTATTGTTTGTTGGTTTTGTGTACCTGGGTCCTACATAGGATCCAAAGGTTGAACTACCTGGATTCCCGCAGCTTCAAAATTCATGGTTTCTTTCTTTAAGTCAATTACTGCATAATTTTCATAGGCCCAATCAATGCTAAGTAGTGTAGGATAGGGGTCCTTGTCTCCCATGATCTCAATGACTTCAAATTCAACCACTATTTTTACTCCTGCTGCATCAATTTCTACGTTCTCAAGTCTTCCTATGGGAAAGATACAATATTGGTTTGCTATTCTTAGCTGAATTGGGGAATATGTCAGTCTTGGTTTTCCTAGAGCTTCCCAAGTCTTCTTGGGAAGAATGTTCACATCTGACCCTAGGTCCAACATGACGTCCTTAATTTTGAAGTCATCTAACTGGGCTACCAGTCATAATTATTTTCCAGTTCTTACTTTTCTTCGTTTCACTCTCTGGGCACTCTTCTCAGGAAGGTTAGCCCGAATCCTTGCTTCTGAGGTCTCTTCATTCCCTAAGACTAGGTACAACACATTGCGCAACTTCTCTGCTAGTTGATCATTCCCCAGAATGTCAGAGAGTAATTGAAACCAAAGGTCAACTACGTTTTGAGGTTGCTTAGGTTGTCTTGGTATGCCTGCAGGGTTTCTGGGTGCAGAGGGTGAAGTAGGTACTTGTGCTACTTTAGGATATACATCCGAATGAGGGAGATTCTATTGCATTTCACAACTAGGAGTAGTCTGGAATACTTCTATGGAAAATTTAAAGAACATTTTTTGCTTTAGGGGATCATACCTATCTCCCTTAGGTGTTGCTTTCTAGATTTGAGGTAGAGTATCAACATCAACTCCTGTCTTCGCACCTCCTCGAGTGATGATGTTAAGATTTGGTAATTGTCGGTTAAAAATCCTTTTGATATCTAAACTAATAAGGTTAATTCCTCTTTGTCATACCCTATCTTCCCATTTTTCAATTAGCTCTAGGTAGTCTTTGGTTGCGTGTCCGTTGGTTCTGCAGTGGGAATACCATGGACACCTTGGATTAGGACAATCTCTAGCCAAGTGACCTTGTTCATTACAATTATAACATCTTCTCGGTCCTCTTCCACCAATTATTCCTCCTTTTAAATCTTCTCCAGCTCCACCTCCACGACCTCTTCCTGGTCCCTGAGGGTTCTCATTTACCCTTAATGTTGTTCGGTCTAGCTTGTCTGCCAGTGCATCCAATGCCCTACATTGGTTGGTAGTATGCATGGTAGATGCACAAAACTCATAGTGGATTGTGCTTGGTACGTTTGAATATTTCTGCATGATGGGGCACTGTCTCGGTCCATGCCCATGGGTTTGGAAGATCTCACAATATTCTGTTGTCGGTGCTGCTTAGCCTCCTGGGAAAGCGTGATATGGGGTGGGATGGTGAAATGGTGGATTCATTGATACTTATGCAACTCCTCCCATGGGTCTTAGTGGGGGTGCCATTATATTCTGAGGAGGTCCCAACCCTCTGACTCGTGGACATTCGTTCGCCAAATGACCTTCCGTATAGCATCCAATGCACCAAAACTGTGGTCGTCATGGTCTGGGTATCGTCAATTCTTGAATATTTTCTGTAAGTGCTGATATTTGTCCTTGTAGTTGCGCTAGATTTGTATATACTTGGGGTCGGGTTACTCTCAAGCTCCCAGGGTATCTCGCCATGGCTTCAATCTTCATCGATTATTCCAAGATGTCTGTTAACATGGATATCCTTTGTTGTGTTAGCGAAACCCGAGTCATAGGTAGCAGCCCATTAATGTACCACTCCCTTTGATTTTCTTCATGGATTGGATGTGCCAACCTCCCTATCGCATCTTTGAACTTCTGACTGTATTCCCAGGTTGATTTTTCTTCTCTCTGTTGGACCTCCCGCAACTCAGACAATGCCTGTTGTTATGACTAAGGCAGTTTGACCTCTGCTATAAACCTTGTTCGTACCTGGCCAACGGTGAACACTTAACCTTGCATCCCTAGCACTCATAGTTCAATGATATTCATGTACCACTTGAGAGCGCACCCTCTCAAAGTAGTTTGGAACTCGACCAACTTGTTCTCATCTGGTGTCTCTTTGGATCTCCAGATGGCTTCACACAAGAACCAGTGTTGTTCAACGTCTTCATCTCCCTTACCCCAAAATTTTGGGTATCATGCAATCGAACCTCCCACATGGCTAGACATTGTTTATCCTATTGTTCATATCAATATGAACCCTAATGGTCATGCTTGTGATCTACTAGGGGATCCCAATATCCTCCCTATACTCGCACTTCCTGGTTGTGACTGGTTAACTAATTGTACTGGAACAAAATTTGTATGAGAAGGTAGTATGGAACTTACTGCTTGTATTGAAGGCACTTGGGGTATGAGTGATTCGGGGCTGGTGCCACTGGCTTCGGGGCATATTTCTTTTATATGGGGGGTCTCGTTAGCTTCCACTGGGATGATCTCTTTGACCAGATTCCCAATATCTCTTGTTATCTGGGTTGAATATTCTCTTTCTCCTTCAAGATTCATGCTGGCTTCCTCCTCTCTTACATTCGTGCTTCCTCCTTCTTGTCCCACCTCATGGGGACTTCTTTCTCTCCTTGCTTCTCTTTCGTTCAATATTTGACTGGACAGTTGTTCCTATCTTCTCATCCTCTGCAGTTCTTCCATCTGTCTTTCTTCTCTTTCTCCCGCTCCTCCTTCTTTCCCCAACTTTTCAGACTATCTTGCGACTTTCTTGATCTTGTCGCACCACCACTTCTCAACTATGGTAGCTCTCTTCAAGGCTCTCTCATCTCTTGAATCTGTTTCTTGTTGTTTCCCCCCCATTTTTCAAATAACCCTTCGCCTCTCTCATGCCATGAATCTCACCCCATCTTTCCCTACCCCAAGAGAGGGTGTTTACGCTGCCATCTCGTTCAGGGACATAATCAACATTCCTTTCTCCACCAAGAAATATTTAATCCACAGGGGGATCTCTCTTAAAAGTCTTCCCCTTATGCCTTTCTTGAAAATTTCCTCTGGTCGTGAGAAGGACTGGTGGTTCTCAGCTGCAAATTTGATTATGTAGCCTTCTATCGTGGTAGTAACCCAGAAATCTATGACTCGCGTGATTGGGCATTCCATCCTCTGGAGTGATTCTAACTTGTCGATATTCCACACGTAGATCTTCTTGACCCATCCCTGGAACTTTGGAGCTTCTTGGAGTCTCTTGATCTAGTGAAAAAATTCTTCCAGGAATTTAACCCAGAAAATCTCGTACTAGTCGCTTGATCTTTCTGAGTAAAAGATCACTTCCCGAGTAGTTCCCACCGATTTTCTTCTTAGCTCCACTTCTTTCCATATGAAAGCTTTACAGTTTCTTTCCCACCATTGATCAATGCCATATCTATGGATCATCGGTAGCATTCTTCCTATAGGTTCCCTTTTAATATGGGTCCCGAAAACAGAACCATTTTGTTGGTGCTAATTTTTTCAGACGAGGGTCCTTCTGAGGTTACCAACAAAAGGCACAGTGTAGTCTAGAGAACTAGAATTTTCATCCCCTTCGAAGAGAAGAAGTATCACCTGAAGCGTTGCTGAGACAGATAGATAGGGAAGGGTAGGGAGAAGACTACAAAAGATCCATAGAGAATTCAGAACTCACTCATGTTCTTGCGCAATCGACATTATCAGATCAGAAACATCTAAATGCAAGAACCAAACCTACTGACGTTGAGAGCATTGGTTAAACATAGAAGAATTAATTATAACTCATAAGCTATACAGAAACACTGTAATGCATAATCAAACATGTAAAGACACATCATATTTGAAAATTT
The DNA here is from genome assembly GCA_032191745.1 of Picea mariana. NCBI lineage: Eukaryota > Viridiplantae > Streptophyta > Pinopsida > Pinales > Pinaceae > Picea > Picea mariana. Next base: position 20,200 of record JASDQU010753284.1, on the reverse strand, counting down.
AATCCTTCATCATATTATCATCAAAGATCGTTCTTACATCACAGACTCATAATTACATAGAAATCTTCAGTACAGACTCTTGGCTCCAGACCTCAGTCACAGAGTTTGGATTTCCCAACTGATAGGTCTTGTTCATTACAGACTCTACTCTTCTTGATTTACAACAACTAGCAGCAATTACTTTCAAAACCTTGGGCGTTGCCCATAGACATGACTCTGATTGACACAACTCAACCTAATAACATCAGCTAATGACCAAATGAACGAACGACCCAACCCTTTTACAATTATGTTATGTCCTATATATAGCTGGGTTATGTCTTCTTGTTCGGCTTGCACACCTTCTTGTTATGTTGCAACTGTTTGTTGCTTAGGTGGTGTTTTGTTGGATTCCGCAACTATTTTCTGTTATTCTTCCTTCCAGCCTCTGATAGAGGTTGCGTGACTCATGATTAATCAACACTTGTGCAATTCTTTCTCAAAAACGAAGGGCCCAACAAGGTTCATGGATAGGTGCTATCGAACTCTAGTAACCTGTGTTCAAGGTATACATCTTGAACGCAAAACTTTCATTCTCTACAATTCGAGCCCAGACTCCTCGAACTTGCAAGCCTGACTCTACCTGCGATGACTATGTCTATTCGACCTACCTTTCCATACTTAGTCGAGTCTTCAAATTTTTGCAGGTTCACGCACTCCTAGGTTCAGAAAAGTTTAAAATCATTTTTCGCTCCCATCCATCCCCGCCACCTTTCACCCTTCCAAATGCACGTTAATTATGATTATACTAGTGACAAACCACCAGACGGGTTCTAAAATATTGTCTTTAATAAGAAGAAATCTCGAGGACATCTCCCATTAAAACGCATTAACAGGCGAATATTATGGGATCTGATAAAAAATTTGCGTCCATTTTGAATTTGCAAAAAGTGTTGGTTATTTTAGTTTTTTAAAGGCATCATCATAGTAATAGTGAAATATTGTA
>JASDQU010753282.1:20058-39555 GCA_032191745.1 Picea mariana | reverse complement strand
ATGTACATATGCTCTAATGTAACTGTAGTAGGTGTATTTAAGCAAAAGATAGATAACTTTCATTTATGTACATTATTTACAAGCTGCAAGTTTTAATCTAAACTTACGAAACTCAATGTGAAAATGACTTCTTTGAAGAAGCAGATAAAGAAAGCACATATAAATATTTTTTATTTTTCCTTTATAAGTCTTAAACTAATAAAAGAAAATGCTATGAAACGGAAACGTATGGATAGTCAAAAGCCAAACCATACGTTCAAATTTTAGTGATAAAAAAATAGCAGAAAAATGTAAATGAGCTAACCTGTTAGCGAGATAATGATATGCATCCAAACAACTGTACGATCAAAGAACATCCAACCATCTTGTCGAGGAGGAAAACCTGCAATGAACCTTAAATTTGTTTTGAATAAATGCAAAACAATTATGTTGGCAGTTAAATTTTAATAACAGAAAGAATGATACCAATAGTTACTGTGATCTCATGATTGCAAGTAATTACATTAAGAAAAATATGTTAGCAAATATCCTTGCATTTAATCTTTCAACGAAAATTAAAGGAGAAATCCTGTAATTGAAGCTGAATAGATGATCACACATTAATATTTGAAGCAATTATTTATGGACAACATTTATAAAGGAATTATCCCAATAACATAATAAATCATGAAGACTAAAGCTATCAAAACCTATTATCATATCATGATAAACAAAACTTAAATGAAGACACCATCCACAAGAAGCTAAAGCCAAAATGTGTATTGTTGTTCCATTAAAGTCTGTAAATTAATCATCTATCTTTTTCCCTAGGCGAGGATGCCTTCATTACAAAAATCTCTAGTATTTAAAGAGTTTAGTCAAGCTAAACATCTTATCTTGTGGGATAAGATTAAATCTCAAAATGATTTACTAATTACAAAATAGAGGGTAATAGAACCACTCCATATCACATTGTATCTCTCAAAAATTAAAAAAGCTTGTTTCTGTTTACAAAAGATGAGCCAAAGAAATGGCTAATAAGCTCAGAAATGGGCCATATCATTAGATCACCACCATCTACACGATATCCTCGTAACTGCATGCTAAATTTGACTCATAATACCTAAGAGTTAGTTACTGTTGTGACACACTCAACCTTCTTTATTATTACGTTTCCAATTCTTTTCAAGCGCTTCCCTTGCCTTTGAGCACTGAACTTTAGTCTGTGATTTTCACTCATTAATGAGTTGATTTGAGTGGTGAGGGTTATGATCTACAGTTGAAGGGAAGGTATATCTGTGTAATACTTGTCAATCCAAAACAAACAAACCTCACACCGTGGATCTGGAACAGTTGTTTGAGGATATCCATGGTCGTGTATTAGAATGCTACCACTGTTGTCTGTGGGTTTTCTACCGAGTTTGATCCCTGGAAAACCTTCGCTATGCTTCAGGCACGGTGGCAGATTGTCTACAAAATCGTAGGCCTGGTTGAGATTTGGTTTGAGGTAACTTGGGTCTTCTTTTGCCAAGAATTTCTCGATCTCATAATTGGAGCTCTCATGGACCCTGATCACTTCGATCAAGCTCATATGAGACTTTGATTTATTTTGTAGGATCCTCGAAATTAATCTCCCTGCCCTTTTTCTTTTAAACCCTATATCCGAGTCATTTTTAGATAGTTTGCGCGAGGGCTTGTTCACATTTTTTGCAAAGGTGTTAGGGCAGGCGTATTGTTCGTGGTCATGAAATTCAGAGGCTCTTCAGTCAGCATCTTGTTGCTTGGACATAGGCTCATCAAGCACGGCCTTATCATAGGGTTTTCTGGATGAGGAGATTGTTCTGTCAATGGAATGGGTTGGGGTTTCTTCTAACATGGTCTTATCAACCTCTATGGGGCTAGGTGTAGCAAATCCATTTCGAGATAGGAAAGTGTCCCAATCGTCACCCTGCAATTTTAAATGATGGACTAACAAGATCCTTATGAATCCATGTTGAAATAAACTGGAGTTCAAACATTGTCTCTTATACCTCTTGGCCATCTTATATAAACTTCTCAATAAATAGAAAGGTATGTTCAAATGGAAACTGATGAAGTTCATTAATAGTCTTATGTGATACAAAAAAATGATGCCAAAGTGACCCTTGCATGTAACGAACTGTATCAATATTGCCAATAAACCGTGCCACCTAGCTTTTAACAGGGATACAGGCATACCTTTATCACAACACTAGATCTTCCGAGAGGTAACGAACAAACTCCATGGCACCTCCTCTACCTTGGAATTTTTAAACCATTTTTTCCCGCTAAGGGGAAGACCTGTTCCCTGGCTCAAAAAATCCTTGGTGATTTCAACTTGAACATCACCCACTTTGGCTCGGCATCCATCGAAAGAGAGGGCGAATTCTTGGGCCACTTGCAAGTTGTAACCTTGAAATTTATCAAGAAATTCGAGCTAGCCTTGACCCTTAATGTCTTCCCTTGCGTCATCATACAGGAGTAGGGTTTGCGAGCCATTTGGTTCAACACAGAAAATAGGGGCCATGTGGATTCAGACAAGTAGTCACGGTGGTAACGAAAATTTTTGTACCATGGGGCCATGTGGATTCAATTTTTTGTAATGAATCGCTGAGGGTACAGAACAAATCCTAAGACTTAAATTGAAATGATGGTCATGTCGTTTTCAAAAATCCACTATCAGTAGAGTACATAATATGAATAGATGTATTTAAGTATCATTATTTTGCAAAGGGTGGAGTTGCTCATTATAAGGTTAAGAAAAGAGGTGTTTGACAAATCAAAACATAACGACCATAGAAAGGATTTATCAAGAATCATACATGAAACAAACTCATAGTCTAACATCAATCGATTCTTGGTGTATTGTTTAAAGGTCTAGAGTAAACCTCATAACAATGAGAAATTTTAAAACAACTAATTTATTTACATGAGATAGGCCTTAAAGAAAAATATCATTCTTAAAAAGTTTTGTATGATCATTTATTCTCCTAGGGAAATAAGCCTTAAATTCAAATGCAATAAATTCACAAGTTTCAATGCTTCGTTCATGCTTTCAGTCATGAACGAAGCATGAAAACGAGAACCGGGAAAAATAAAAGCTTTTTATAGCCCAAAACTCATCTTTCAAGTAGCAATGTTCACGTGATTAAGCGAAGGTAGCTACAAAATTTATTATTCGTTGATTAAAGAAGTGAAAATAATGTGGGGCTGCCAACATAATCTTACCAGTTTTCCTTTGACCAGAGAACCAATATCCAAGATACATTCAGTCAGTCCTTGAGATATCCTCGTATCTTCCTACCACTGTACCCAGACTAGATCGATAACCATTCTTATTGGCATACCTGTCAGCTTGGGAGCGGGATTGAAGAGCGGGTTGTCAGGCCTGTGAGAAATTATCTGAGTGAGAGAATTGTTGGGGATCGATTTCCTGAAGGTGCTAAACTACAGCTACAATGCTCTGAGACTTCCGGTCTGGCCTGTTGCTGAAGCCCTGGAAAGGAAGTGGGGTAGCCGAAGGACTGTTGAGCAGATAAGGGGCACACTTCCTTGGGTGGGACAGGCATGTGGGGAAGGAGGGGTTGTAGGTTGTGGTTGAGTGAACACCTGAGAGGGAGTCCTTCCAGTTGACCGTGTATCTTTAGCCTGGTTAGGAATCTGTTACCCAGGTGGAGTCTAGTCCCAACTCAGGGGTGACTCACTATTGAGAGTGATGAACAATGTATTTTAATTCTGGAAGGTTCGTGGATGGTTTGAACGTAGTTGGTGACATTCCTACCAAGATAAGTACCAGTTATGTGATGAATTTACATGTTGCATTGTCATTTATGTGTTATTTTATGGGTTTTATTGCATGTGTGATCATAACTGTCCATATGTTTAAGGGCATACCCCTGTGTACATTGCATGTCTGTGTTTACTATTAATTTAGCCCGAAAATCGTATATTTACAGAATGAAACTGTTTGTTTATGCTTTATATGTGAAGCTTCCGCTAGAGAGTTGTATGTATATGTTTAATTGCATGCAGTTCAATATGTATATATGCCTGTGTGTATATATATGTATTTGAGGAGAAAACATTATGTGACATAGCACAGTCAAATATTGGGGTGTTACAATATGTTGTCAGAGCTAAGTTAAGTGTCTAAATAGTGACATCCCTTGGCCTGTTAGTGGCTGGGGGTATGTTACACTTCTTGTGCTCACCATTAAATGTAGGAGGTTTGATTTTGTTCATTTCTCCTTGCAACTCATCCACCCCAGACCTCTTATATCTTCTAACAGGGGATAGACTTTAGTTGTTTCCTGCTCTCTTATTGGAATGCCTTGGGGAATGATGGTGATGTCTACTAACACTTCTTGCTTTTCTTTTCTCATCTGAAGGCTTGTGACTTCCAGATTTGCTTGAGCTACTCTTCTTAACCAATTTCTTTTCTATTCTGTTCAAGCCCTCTAATAACTTCATGTTGAAGTCATCCTGCTGCTCTTTGGCTCTCATAAGCCTTTCATTATCAACTTTATGGCTTTGTACATCATTTTGCAAATTCTTAATGGTCTCAACCATATTCATGTTTTCATTCCTTTCTTCTCCATGTCCGTTGGAGTTCGTTCCTTCAATGCCCAAATGGACATCCACCCCTTTTCTCTCATCTTGCTGACTGTAATTCTCCTGTGCTTCTTCCATTACTATGTGTTACACATAAAAATTACTCACTTCAATAGTGTCGCAAATGTCGTCATCGCAAGTGTCGCATTTTGGTCGCAAGTGTCGCAAATGTCAGACAAAAGCATACTGCCATAATTCCTATGTCGTGCTTATAACAACCTTAGAAGGACACTTGAAACACCTCAAAAATTTAATTTGGAAGAAGAGGAATGGGTTAACAAGGTTATGAACCTCTTTACATTTGAAAGAACCGCTAAAAATTGAGTTTCAGAGGAGAACGCTCTCCTATACCTTTGTAAGGAGTGTTGGCGCTCCCCTATACACTCTTAGGGAGCTTTATAACGCTCTGTATGCCCATTTTGAGGAGAGTTACTATTGTTAGGAGTGTTGGCGTCCCCCTATGCATTGTTAGGCGGCGTTATAGCGCTCTGATGCCCCTTTTGGGGGATCGCTACCTATTCTAGGAAAAAATTGGTTTGTTGAGAAGAATAAGGAAAATATCTCTTCAATCTCTGAAGGTAGTTGGATTCGAATCCTTGGTCAAGCCATGATATTAGGGAAGATCCCTAACTAAAGGAGGAAAATCCTCAACTTACCCCAAAGATATCTCAAGTGGTTGGGTCTCTCTAAACCTATATAAGCAGGCCCTCTCATGGTAAAAAGGGGGAATGATTGAAGGCATGAAACCTATGATCTCATAGGAAACACAGTGGAATGGAGATTGAGAATTATACCAAACTTATGATCTCATGAGTGGTATGTCATTTGGAGCATCAACATTCTGCGTGTGGACTGTTTAAGCAAGGTTTTGGACAAGGGGAACTTGATGAAGCTGCTACACTCACATCTATGGCTGTAAGCATTCTTCGTTGTTGTTCTCTTTAATATAAAATGCTTGGCCTGTTTCTTTGAATTCTGTGTTTTATCTCACATAAATTCGTCTTTAATAGATAGATCTATTTGGAGCTAATCTCAGTAGAATAGGAAGCTGGTTGTACTTTTGTTTGTCTATAGGGCTTGTAGAGGAGCTTGAGATTGGAGCTCAACTCGGATCGTGCAGGGACAAACACCGGTAAAAGGTACTTATTTTCTCCTTCCTCCTCACACATTAGTTTATTTAGATCTAAAAGGAAGTCAGTGTCCACGATAAGCATCTTTTGTCTTAAGAGTTAAGAGTCTATCTCTCAAGAGGAGATCTACCTGTCTCCAGGGAGATTTTCCTTTGAATTATACCACTATGGACTCCACACTGGTCTGATTTGATCTAGTTGTTGTTAATTCTGCAAAACGTGCAGCCGTCGAAACTTATTAGGCTAACAATTAAACAATTCATGAAAAAATATGAACCATTTTGGTTCCATATATACATCAGATTTATCTCTCCTAATTTCCTGGTGTTATCACCATGAAAATTCTAGATACGACCCAAGTCTTGAAAACATAGACACGCGGTGCCTTCAGAGATACATCTATGCAAGAAGGTGGTTTTCTAAAATCACTTTCACCAAGACGCGGCATCACATGCTTCAACATGTCAAATCCACCACTCGTGGAGTGGGCGAAGGCTAGTCAGATCACCTCAGTTCACTCATTCAGTACTTCACAGCCATGTGACATCAGATGAATGCCGCTATGTAATGAAATCAAAAGATAATCATTCGAAATGGATTTGCCGATCATGGCAACCCAATACTCTTGTGCGTAGTTCATTTGCACTTCATAATTGGAATTCTATAACTACCAATCCGCAAGTATGAAGGTATATGATTATCCATAAACAAAGTAATCTCCAAATTTCTCGAATTTCTTCTCTCTGTAAAATCATTTCGGTATCCACAACCTGAGATACATGGACAAGGCTAAATCCAGTGAGACTGGTTATTGGGGAACATGCTAGACTTTCCTGCAAATAAGGAGGAAAGGGTACTTGCGCCATTCTAGCGACTAAATTCCACACAGAGCCGGCTATAGACTCGTAGTTGGAAGTTAGGTTGAATCCTACTATGAAGGATTTAGTCATCAATAGATCAGATGCTAAGAAGAAAAGGAGCAAGCAGCAGAAGAAGGAGGAATCCACGGTTGAAACAACCGAAAGTGTTGGAGAGAATCAACCAGTTTGGTTAGATTCTTTAAAGGAGGAGATCACTAAGCTGAAGTGAGTCTTCAACTAAAATTAAGTATGTTTCAGTGAATTTTGAACAGCTGGTAGCAAAGGTAAGGAGCACCAGAGATGACAGGCCTATTCCTAAACGACCCATTTTACAACAGGATAACTGCTATCATTCCCTTTTTGTAATTTTGGGATTAATACGATTATATAAACACATAAGAGGATTTTGGATTGTTTATTACAAAATTCTATCTGGTGGTGTTATGAGTCTTGTTTTCTTTTATAGTGTGCTTTTCTTGTAATCTTATATTTCACTTCCATCTGTCTGAATCAGAGGAATATAAAAATCAGAATTCTTTTTAATTAATGCTCTGATGCAGTTGTGTGTGTGTTTGTGTTTTTTTTTTAATATTATGCAAATTAAACTCAGACTCATTTCCTTCCAAACGACTTTGCGCGCACTAAAATTAGAACTATACATCCATATTTATCGTGCATAGCAACATTACAAGGTAAAATGCGTTTTCCGCACACCTATATCCACTATGCATTTCTTCTCCATCGCGCCGACAACTTGTGTGCACTACTTTTGCGTGGTGCGCCGATATCCACTGCGCACATTTTTGAGTATCGCGCACTGATACTCCACATGCATTTATCCCTATGCATTGCACCATGTCAAAGTTCAATATGTTCCATCGCGCACAATAATCTGCGCGCACCATTGAATACACTGTCGCAAGAAAACTTATACTCATACTCTACACGTACCGCAAAACTCCTCTGTGTTATGCAATACTTGCACACCCCATGTGCACATTACTATGTGTGTGCTCACCGTGCAAGGTTAAATTCAGTGCGTGCATCCGCACACAATATTCTTCCGCATGATGCCACAATTTACCGCGCACACTTGTATGCCAACGTTTTTTCGTGCAGTGCCAAAACTTACCACGCGCACCTGCACACCAACATTTTCTATGGACGCTCTGTGACTTGAAATTTGGTCAATTCCAAGTTACTCTTCTATAAATATTTGCTTCAACTGAACTTCTCTGGCCCATCTAGGCTTAGTGTTTAAATTGAAGCTCTGATACCAATTGTAACATTCCCCGGCCACCCACAGGCTGGAGAATGCCACTCCAGAGAAATATCTCATGCTCTGATACCAGTTGGTAACATCCCCAACCTTAAACAAGCCGGGCCATGCTACTCTAGGGAATTCTTTTGTTCTCTTACTGCGGAACATACGGTAACATACCCAGTATTCAACTGAGATATGCCACATAAATTTTCTCTTCAAACTGCATGCAACTTAAACATATACATACAACACTCTTGCATAAGCTTTACATATAAACATAAACAAAAAATTACATTCTGTAATATACGATTTCATACTGAAATAACAATAAACACATATATGCAGCATATACAGGGAAATACCCATAAACATACAAGTAATTATAATCACATATATGATAAACCATAACATAAGCACAAAAATAACAATGCAACATATAATTTTATCATACGATTGGTACTTATCTTGGAAATATTGTCACCAATTGCGTACATACTGTCCATGAACCTCCCAGCCTTAGACTACACTGTTCATCACTCTCAACAGTGAGTCACCCCCGAGCTGGGACTGAACTCCACCTGGGTAAAGGGTTCCTAACCAGGATAAGGCTCATGGACAATAGGAAAGACTCCATCTCAGGTGCTCACTCAACTAACAAACTACAACCTCTCATTCCCCACATGTCTATCCCACCCATGGAAGTGTGCCCCTTTTCTGCTCAACAGTACCTCGGTTGCCCCACTTCCCTTCTAGGGCTTCAACAACAGGCCAGACCGAAAGTCTCAGAGCACTGTAGCTACAGTTTAGCAACTTCGGGAATCAATCCCCAACAATTCTCTCGCTCACAGAATTGCTCACGGGCCTGACAACCCACTTCTTCAATACCGCATCAAGGTAACCAGGTACACCAACTGGAAAAGGTTATGGAAATAGGATCAGATATGGTGAAATGGATGTCTCAAGGATAATGGACTGCATGAATGAAGACAGTCATGGAATCATTGATTGGATAACTGAGTGATGGAAGGAATCACCATGAAAACCAATTGTGAAAGTGATGGTGAGAATGATTGTCCAACTGCTGGTAAGAATCCCCGTGGAAAAGTGACCAAATGAGCTAAGTCCCCATGATATGAATGCATGTCCCCAACTTGACACTTGTCATGTTGGAAGCCACTTTGGTCCACTTGTCCCCAACTTTAGAACTTAGGATAAAATAATTATCCATACTTTATGTTTTAGGAAATATTGGTATAATATTCTTTTTTTTTTGGCCTAAGCTCTCTATCTTAGCCCTTTCCCTTAACTTTTGGCCCTCCCTTTCCCTAACTGATGAAGTTCAGTCCCCCATGTCTTTTATCATGGTCAGTCTGTGCAAAACAATGTATTTTATATTAATCATGAGACATGTACAAAATAGGCGCACTAGCCTTTAACATCTAGGCGCTCCGGCCTAATACCGAAACATAAGCATCCCAACTTATAATAATTGGCTCACCAACCTATAACACATATCATATACACGAGGCTCACTGACCTCTATACTACGTGCACTTTAGTTACTGCGTGCGGTATCCGGGAATGTGTATATTACATATTTTTACTGCACAGTTCATGCGCGCACTATGCCATGGGAGGTGCATTACAAAATGATTTCAAAACAGATCACCAGCTTAAGTACACTTATTTACATTTACAATTGGGTTTGGCTAAGGGATATTACATGCGCTATTTCCAAACCGACCATTAAGAAACAGGGCATGTAAACCCCTCTGCTTACTCCTAACAGGTCGTGGAATCCATATCAATGGACTACATGTCGAGCCTCCCGTCCACCAAGAGGGGAAATGACATTGTTTTGTGGTTGTTGATCACTTTTCCAAGATGGCGATTCTAGCCGCCTGCAAGAAGAACATCATAGCAGAAGCCACTGCTAAGCTCTTCTTTGAATGATTATGGGTACATTTTGGGATCACACAAACCACTATTGTTGGAGTTACTTCACACACACCTAAGATTTCTTTTTCTTGAGGTTTTCCCTTGTTTATTAGTCATTATCCATTCTCCTATATTTTAGGAAGAATATTCCCTTCAGCTTTCACTTTAGTTTGACTAGTTGAGTTGAGTCTAGATGCTGCATTGGTTTTGTCACTATGCAACATTGGGATCATCACCATCTAATGTGCAGTGTCCTTGGGATCATCACCATACTAGCGCATTACTCATGATTCATTGATCTCCTCCTCACTTCACTCTATTTCAGTAAGTTCACTGAAGACTAGTTGACTAGTTAACTTAGCTAGGTGGCAGTTCACTCCCGTAACTTCCTGAAAGACTACACTAGGTGGCAATTTACTCCTGTAACTGCTAGTGTGTGTCCAGATCACTCTAGACCACCACTATGGTGCATTATTTACTCATTTATCCTATATCTATTGTAAATTGTTCACTCTTTGAGTGTGGAATACGGTTGATGAGAATTCTTCCATTCTTTTCTCTCTTGCTTATTCTTTCTCAATTTATCTCTGCAAATGTGTGTGGTATTTTATAGCATGATCCATTTTGTGTAGGTTCAACACATTTACATGGTATCAGATCCAACGGATTTCTAAGCAAAAGCTACACCAAATTATTTTTGCAGGTATTGAAGATTGAAGAATGCAGAAAAGATGGAATATATGTTTTACTCGTCGATAATACTTCTCACACCTCATAACTATTTGGATTGGAAGCCAAAGATTCTACTTCTTCTCAGAAGTAGAGGCTTATACCTAATAACCATGGAAATGGAATTAGAGCATGATTCCGCTGATGAGAAAAATGACTTTCTCAATAGACAAGATATGGCCATAGGATTTATCTGCTTGTCTATTTCTCCATAAACTCTCCACCAAGTATGTGATGTCTCACAAGACTTCACTCCAAATGAATGATGGACCAGATTGGAGGTTTTATTTGAGAATAAATAAGATTGTGAATATTTCATGCAAGAGGTTGAACAAATAGAGCCAGAAGAGAAGCTATCAAAAGATCAAGCCTCTTATTATGAAGAGTCTTCTACAAACGTATTTGCACAAATTTGTATTCCATTAATTGAATATGATGTCTACTCCATTTCAGATTTGTTTTCTAAATTTCATGTGGAAGATATATGGCATGCATCTCAGGGGTCACAGGCAGACACTTTTCCATGTGCAATACATGCATCTTAGGAGACAAAAAGGGAGCCGTGCACATCAGACTCAATTTAGATATTTTCTGAGAAAAATTTGCAGAAAAAATGGATATTTTAATTCCTCTCGAGAAAATATCCAATTTCAAAAAACAAATCGTCTAAAATGGAGTCTGGGAAGTGAAGTTATGATCGTTTTAAAATCAACAAAATTTAAGCGTTTTTTTCGGAAACGGTCGCATGGTTTTCAAATTTTCATCCAAACTTTATTTGGATCTTCTTCATTACAAGAAGAGAAAGTGGATATGTGTGGACATCTCAATGGTGCATCTACTCCATCATATCCGCGTAGACATCTACATATTCAACAAAATCTTCAAAGAGAAAAAACTTGCACAGTTGCGAGGTCTTCTTGGAGTGAAGGACATGGTTTCTTAACAATTGCCTTTTGTTCCTTCTCATATATTTTTTTATGCATTGTAATTTGAGGGGGGGGTTTTCCCATGAGGTTTTCCCTCTTTCCTCATTTTTTCAATGTTTCATTCTTATATGCATTGTACAATGGGTACCTAACATGGCCTGTGTTGTTGAGACCCATTCATCATGTACACCCTAGTAGTGTTCAGTGGGGGTGTTGGAGATATTACACACTCACCTATAATTATTTTCCTAAGTTTTACAGTCCAATGTTGAGAATGATTCCTTAGATGAGAAAATTCTCTCTAGAGAATATTTCCCTACAAAATATGATGTTCCTCTTCAGTTCAAAGTCAGTTAGACTAGTGGAAGTCACTCATGTAGGGAAACCTCAGTTTTATCACCAAGATTTGCATGTGTTTCTCTCACTTCCACAAATGTGTCTCAGTCAACTGATGATTGCATGGATCAGTTAACTAGGACTAGGTGGCAGTTCACTCTAGTGTCTGTCAGTGAGTTTCTACATCTCTCTAGATCACTACTATGGCGCATTAGTTACTCATGTAGCCTATATCTATTGTAAAGTATTCACTCTTTGAGTGTGGAATACAGTTAATGAAAATTCTTCTATTCCACACTCAAAGAGTGAATAATTTACAATAGATATAGGCTACTTGAGTAACTAATGCACCATAGTAGTGATCTAGAGAGATCTAGAAACTCACTGACAGACACTGGAGTGAACTGCCACCTAGTCCTAGTTAACTAATCCATGCAATCATCAGTTGACTCAGACACATGTGTGGAAGTGAGAAAGACACATGCAACTCCTAGTGATAAAACCGAGGTTTCCATGCATGAGTGACTTCCACTAGTCTAACTGAGTGTAATTGACTTTGAACTGAAGAGGAAAATCCTATTTTGTAGGGAAATATTCTCTAGAGAGAATATTCTCTAGAGAGAATATTCTCATCTAAGGAATTGTTCTCAACATTGGACTGTAAAACTTAGGAAAATAATTATAGGTGAGTGTGTAATATCTCCAACACATTTCCCTCTGAAGTTCATCCACTCCAGGCTTCTTCCTTTGCTTCCTAACAGGAGATGGACTTGCACTATTGCACGCTCTCCTATCCAAATGTCTTGGAGAGTGATGGTGATGCCCACCAACACTTATTGTTCTTCTTCTCTTATCATGAGACTTATGGCTCTCTGATCTGCTTGACTAAGCATCCTTATCCATCTTCTTCTCTATTTTGTCCAAGCTCTTCATTAACTTGATGTTGAAGTTTGGTTTCTTCTCTTTGGATTTCATAAGCCTCTCATTATCATCTTTGCAGCTCAAGACATCCTTTTGCAAACTCTTTATGGTCTCAACCAAGTTCATGCTTTCTTCCTTACCTTCTCCATGTTCATTTGAATTTGTTCCTTCATTACCCATATGGACATACATTCCTATGATATCTTCTCCATGGTTGTAAACTCCCTACACATCTTCCATAATGCTAAACTTGTGTTGATCATGTTTTAATCTAAATGTTGTTAAATCTACAAAATGTGCAACCAACAATATTTGTTATGCTAAACAATTTAACAAATTCATGGAATTATGTACAATTTCGTTTCCACAAAGCATCAAAATTCTTTCTTATGATTTCTTGGGAAGATTAATTTCCCAATCAACTTTGCATGCACTACTTCTCAATTATAACCAATAATTAACATGCGCCAGTTTTACACATGCAACTCTAATATGTAGTGCATGCACTACGCACTTATATTCAGGGTGCATACTTTTCTGTCATGTGCCAATCTTTACTGAGCACAAATTTTGTGTCTCACACCAATATGCTGCACACACTACAAGAACCACACCACACTATGCCAAGATTTAGTGTGTTCATACTGTGCGCCAAAACTCTCTGCGCTCCAATATTCTGTCGCACATCAATATCTACTGAGCATAACTTTTGTGTTGCACATCAATACTTTGTGTGAAATGTAAGAATAATGTTGCGCGTGCACCAACAAACTCGTACGGTGCTCTACCATCCCTCCAAGAACACACCTTACGCATCACATTAATTATTCGTGTGCCACAAACTCTGCACCCGGTGATGCCAAAATTCAGCACGCTTTACCACACACTCATATTCTGCACATGCCACTAGTTGTAAATGTGTTGAACCTGCATAGAATAGATATAGCTAGAAAATACTACACACATTTGCAGAGAAAAATTGAGAAAGAAGAAGCAAGATAGAAAGAATGGAAGAATTCTCATTAACCGTATTCCACACTCAAAGAGTGAATAATTTATAATATATATAGAATAAATGAGTAACTAATGAGCCATAGTGGTGGTCTATATTGATCTGGACACACACCAACAGTTACAAGAGTAAACTACCACCTAGTCTAGTCTCTCNAGTGAGTTGGTGATGATCCCAATGTTGCATGGTGACAAAACCAATGCAACATCTAAACTCAACTCAACTAATCAAACTGACATGTCAACTGAAAGAGAATATTCTCCAGGTGGAATATGCTCCCCTAAAATATAGGAGACTAGATAAAGACTAATTATGACTAATAAACAAGGAATAACCTCAGGAAAAATAAATCCTAGGTGTGTGTGAAGTAACTCCAACACCCCCCCCTGAACATCACTATGGTGAAAATAAAGAATGAGTCCCGGCTACAAGGCCATGTTAGGTACCCAAATACAAAAGATACACTGAACTAAATGAGGAAAGAGAGAAAACCTCATGGGAACAAAACCCCCCCTCAAATTACAATGCATAAAATAAAAAATGATAAGGAACAAAAGGAAGTTGCTTAGCAACCATGTCCTTCACTCCAAGAAGACCTCGCAACTATGCAAGTTTGTGCTCTTTGAAGATTTTGTTGAAGCTGTAGATGTCTGCATGGATCTGGTGAAGTATATGCATCATTGATATTTCCACACATATCCACTTTATCTTCTTGTAATGAATAATATTCAAATAAATTTTGGATGAAATTTTGAAAATCGTGTGGCCGTTTTTGGAAAAATGAACCATGTAAATGTGTTGAACCTGCACAGAATAGATCTAGCTAAACAATAATACACACATTTGTAGAGAAAATTGGAGAAGGAAGAACAAGGAGAGAAAGAATGGAAGAATTCTCATTAAGCATTTTCCAAACTCAAAGAGTGAATAATTTACAGTAGATATAGGATACATGAGTAACTAATGATCCATAGTGGTGGTCTAGATTGATCTGGACACACACCATCAATTACAAGAGTAAATTGTCACCTAGTCTAGTCTCTCAGGCAATTACGGGAGTGAACTGCCACCTAGATGAGTTAACTAGTCAACTAGTCTTCAATTAACTGACTAAACAAAGAGTAGTGAGTTGGTGATGATCCCGATGTTGCATGGTGACAAAACCAATGCAACATCTAAACTCAACTCAACTAGTTAAACTAAAGTGTCAACTGAAAGAGAATATTCTTCAGGTGGAATATTCTCCCCTAAAATATAGGAGACTAGATAATGACTAATTATGACTAATAAACAAGGAATAACCTTAGGAAAAATAAATCCTAGGTGTGTGTGAAGTAACTCCAACACCCCCCCTAAACATCACTATGGTGAAAATAAAGAATGGGTCTCAGCTACGAGGCCACGTTAGGTACCCAAATACAAATGATACACTGAACTAAACGAGGAAAGAGGGAAAACCTCATGGCAACAAAACCCCCCCTCAAATTACAATGCATAAAATAAAAAATGAGAAGGAACAAAAGGTAATTGCTAAGCAAACATGTCCTTAACTCCAAGAAGACCTCGCAACTGTGCAAGTTTGTGCTCTTTGAAGATTTTGTTGAAGATGTAGATGTCTGCATGGATCTGATGAAGTATATGAATTATTGATATTTCCACACATATCCACTTTATATTCTTGTAATGAATAATATCCAAATAAAGTTTGGATGAAACTTTGAAAATCGTGCAGCCATTTCCAGAAAAATGATGAAATTTTGTTGATTTTAAAACGATCATAACTTCACTTTCTGGACTCCGTTTCAGACGATTTTGTTTTTTAAATTTGATATTTTCCCGAGAGGAATTCAAATATCTAGTTTGTTTCTGCAAATGTTTCTCAAAAAATATTAGAATGACGTCTGATGTGCGCGGATCCCTTTTGACTCCTGAGATGCATGCCATATATCTTCCACATGAATTTCAGAAAACAAATCTGAAATGGAGTAGACATCATCTTCAATTATTGGAATACAAATTTCTGCAAATACTTGTGTATGAGACTCTTCAAAAATAAGAGGCTTGATCTTCAGACTGTTTCTCTTCTGGCTCTATCTTTCCAATCCCCTGCATGCAATCTTCACAATCTTCTTTATTCCCAAATAGAACTTTTAATCTGGTCCATAATTCATTTGGAGTGAAGTCTTGTGTGACATCACATACTTAGTGGAGAATTTTTGGAGAAATAGACATGCAAATAAATCCTATGGCCATATCTTGTCTATTGAGAAAGTCATTTTTCTCATCGGCGGAATCAAGCTCTACTTCCATTGCCATGGATATTTGGTATAAGCCTCTAATTCTAAGGAAAAGTAGAATCTCTGGCTTCCACTCCAAATAGTTATGAGGTGTGATAAGTATTATCGGTGAGTAAAACATAAATTCCATATTTTCCGCGTTCTTCAATCTTCAGTACCTGCAAAAATAATTTGGTGTAGATTTTTCTTAATAGTCCGTCGTCTCTGATACCATGTAAATGTGTTGAACCTTCACAGAATAGATCTAGCTAGAAAATACTGCACACATTTGCAGAGAGAAATTGAGAAAGAAGAAGCAAGATAGAAAGAATGGAAGAATTCTCATTAACTGTATTCCACACTCAAAGAGTGAATAATTTACAATATATATAGAATAAATGAGTAACTAATGAGCCATAGTGGTGGTCTAGATTGATCTGGACACACACCAACAGTTACAAGAGTAAACTGCCACCTAGTCTAGTCTCTCAGGCAGTTACGGAAGTGAACTGCCACCTAGATGAGTTAACTAGTCAACTAGTCTTCAGTTAACTGACTGAACAAAGAGTAGTGAGTTGGTGATGATCCCAATGTTGCATGGTGACAAAGCCAATGCAAAATCTAAACTCAACTCAACTAGTCAAACTAAAGTGTCAACTAAAAGAGAATATTCTCTAGGTGGAATATTCTCCCCTAAAATATAGGAGACTAGATAATGACTAATTATGACTAATAAACAAGGAATAACCTTAGGAAAAATAAATCCTAGGTGTGTGTGAAGTAACTCCAACACCAGTTATACACGATGTAGTGCCAAAATTTAGTGTATATATCCTCTGCACCCCTATTTTCTGCGCAATGCCCACTGTTTAGTGCGCACCCTGCACAACAATATTATTCCACATCACTGGTTACACACAACACAATACTCCATTTTAATGCGCACACTTATGTACCTTTATTTTTTTGCATAAATTTAACCAAATTTTCCCAAATTCTCCATGAATTTAACAACAGAAATTGGGGATTTTACCCATTTCCACTTAATTGCTTCCAATTTCCGTCATGAACTCACTGTAACTTGAAATTTAGCCACTCCCAAATTAAATTCTCTGCGAGAATCCACTTCATCATTAAGCTAAATCATCCCATCCAAGATCATTGTTGAAAATTGGGCTCTGATACCAATTTGTAACATCTCTAACTCCCTGTTGGGCTATGCCACTTAAAAACTTTCTTGCTCTGATACCAATTTGTAATATTTCCAATACCAACAAAAAATTGATCTGATACTAATTAAAAACATAAACATACATTCTGCAATCCATGATTATATACATAATCATAACAGAAATATACATGTAGCATAAATAATATAAACCCATGAAAGAAAATGCATAATTATTACTGCAATACAAGATTTAACACACAATTGGCACTTATCTTTGATTAAAGGACACCAATTGTTTGCAGACCTTCCACGTTCCTCCCATCCTTAGACCGCACTGCTCATCACTCTTAGCAGTGGGTCACCCTTGAGCTGGGGCTAAACTCCACTTGGGTAGGGGTTCCTAGCCAAGCTAAGTTATCTCACTCAATAGGAAACTCAGTCATAGGTAACTCAGTCACATGTGACTCAATCATAGGAAACTCTGTCACAGGTACCAATTCATACTAACAGCCTATAGTCCCTCATTCCCCACATGTTTGTGCCACTCCATGAAGTGTGCCCATTCTCTACTCAACAATCCTTCGACTTCCCCACTTCCCTTCCAGGGCTTCAAAAATAGGCCAAGAAGGAAGTCTCAGAGCCTTGTCGTTGCAGTTTGGCACCTCGGGAAATAATTCCCCAACAATTCTCTCACCTTGAGAGAATGTAATGTCCCATGGGCTTGACAACCTGCCTCTTCAATCTAGCTATCCCAAGATAAGAAATGTATAGGTATATGCGACAGTAACAGAAGAATATTGGCCACAATAACAATAGTGTTCGATGACAGTAACAGTTGGGTTCAGATCACGGCTCTATCACCCCCTTCATCAATGATTGAATGATAGAAAAAAAGTACTAAGTCCAAACTTTTTGGATGCATGTTCCCAACTTGACACTTGTCATGTTGAGAACTGTCTTCAGTCCACATGTCCCTCTCCCTCAGACTTAGGATAAAATAATATCCATACTTTATATTTTTAAGGAATATTAATATAATATTCCTTGTGGGTTTATGCCCCCTTAACCTCAACTAATGGAGTTATATCCCCCCATACTCTTTTACATGGTTGGTATTCTACAATGATGTATTTTCATTATATTAGCATGTGATTACATTTACATTCTCAATACATAAGTACTGATCTTTTTTCATCCAGGCTCACCAACCTAAAAAACATAAAGATCGCAGACTATACCAGTGCGCGTGAAACTTCTGGGATGTGTGCACTCTTATTTCAGTGTGCCACCCTCGCACACTTACACAGGTGTGAGTTACAACATGAATTATATACAAAAATTCTCTATGGCCTCCAAAAACGTGCACTAAGCTGATGTGCGCTGAATCCTGGAATGTGCGCCATCCTGGAAGGCTCTTCTTTTAGTGCCCCATCCTCGCGCGCTTATGTAGGTGCACATTGTATACTTAAAATTGTTCCTCTTTTAGTGTACTATACCTATGCACTTACACAATTTCATGCCAAATACATTAAAATATGGGCTATATCATTTAGAAACTGCACACTCCTTTGGTGTGAGATTCTCGTGCACTGACTTAATGCGCACAGAACCAAACCAAGAAACATGTTCTATCAACTCACCATCTTATATGTAATTTATAGTTACAATTATATGTGCAATTGGGGTTCAACCTAGGGGTATTACAATAGTGATTGTGCATGGTAGACTTTGGTGATGGTATGATACATTGTTAGAGGTACATCTTGGATACTTGGCATACCGTTGTTGTATGGTATATGAGAGATATGGTACATGTTTGATGGTATTTCTTGGTACATGGTTTATGGATGTTGACACATGCTTGAGGCACATGGTTTGATGTACATCTTGGTCATATGTTGAAGGTGTTTCCTTTGGTATCTTGTTGAGGCATATATTTGGTGCATGGTGTGAGGCATATTATTGGTACATGTATGAGGTGCATGTCTTGGTGATGTTGGTACATGTTGAGGTACACCTTAGTGATGTTATGGTACATTGATTAGTAGCACATATTGACTACATTGGTATCTTGGTATTGTGGCTATCTTGGTTATGCTTGAGACACTTCATTGATGATATCTTATGATATGGTACATGGTTGATGTACTTGATATGTACATGGTTGATGGTATTATATAGGTTTGATGCATGATATGGTATATGGTTGATACATGGTATGGTATAGGTTTTGGTGCATGGTTGATGCATGATTTGGTTCATGTGGTTGTGCATTGATGTATGTTTGATATAGGTTGATGTTCTTGATTGATATATGGTGTGGTTC
>JASDQU010753280.1:51817-75139 GCA_032191745.1 Picea mariana | reverse complement strand
ATCTCATCTTGAATTTCATATCACATACCAATCATGTACCTGGAAACTTTTTCATCATCGCTTTCTCGATGACTTGCTTTGATGTTTATCCTGTAGAATTCTTGAGTGTATTCCTTCACTAACATCAGCTTCTGTCTCAAATTTTTCATCCTCCAAAATAGAGTGATTTGAAAATCCTTGGGTATGAATTTGGCTTTCATCTTAGCAACCATTCTATCCTAGATTTTGATTTTATGCTTGCCCTTGCAATGTCTGTCAGCCTGCAGTTCATCCCACCATAGTGCTGCATGCCCTTTAAGTCTAGTAACATCATGTTTTACTTTCTTGTCTTCCACGACATCCTCGTAGTCGAAGTATTTGTCTAGAGCTCTAATCCAGTCTAGATGTTCTTCAACATCCAAGTTTCCCTCATATACTGGAATGCCCATTTTTTCTCTGGCACCTATCCTTGCAACAGCCTTGAATAGGCATTCTTCTGTAGCATATTCGAATGCAAATTCTTCGTTTTCAGCTTCATTTTCACTTTCATCCTTGCTGATATCCCCAATGTCAACTGTGTGCCTCTGTGCTTTCTCCATAGCATCAAGTCTGGAATATAACTCACACATTTCTCTTTCCACTGCTGGATCAGGTACTTGCCTATCTCTTCTTCTTGGTATTTCTCTTTCCATTGCTGGATCGGGTATCTTCCTGTCTCTTCTTCTTAGCAGCATGGCTATAAAATTTTCTCCCTTCTCTCTGCTACAGAAAGCAAAGAAATTTTTCTGTGCTCTAATACCACAACTAGCGCAGACACCCTTCCTTGGCCTGAGATCCACGCAGGATCTTCACTACAACCATGACAAGGGTTAAGTCAAACCCTTTGTTTAAGCCCCGAAATATTTTGGACTTCACGAGTTGGAAGTTCCCGATGCAATGCGACAATTCTTTGTAATCGCCGAAACTCAAAATGTCAACAACAATTGACTCCTCCAACATGTTGAGAAACTGCCACCTAGTTCCCACTAGTTTTAGCTTTTGGGACTTTGAGCGAACAATCAACAATCACTCTTCTTCCCTTCTGATTCCTCGAACTCTGAAATTCTACCTTTGGCGAGATCAACATTCATGAACCCTCCTCGATCCAACGGCTCCGATCCCTTCGGGACTTCACGTATCGGGAGTTCAAAACTCTCAGTTCCAAAGTCACTGCCTTCTCAGTTTTCCAAATTCCGAAGTGTCGAAGCACCAAAATGGCTCTTTCTGGAATTTTCTCTGAAGCTTGACCCTTCCTTTTACTTCCGTTGCACGTATCTTCTAACTAAGACTTGGGAACCACCTCTTCGGTGTTTCCCTCTTCACGATTTCGGGAGTTGCATATATGAAGCAACTCCAATTCTTGAGTCCTGATTGGTGCCAACGCTATTACCCCTCAACTCTTCGGGAATTTTCCTTTCCCTCTTTGGGATTTCGTGAACTAGGAGTTCGTAACTCTCGATTCAAAATTTTCTGCCTTTTCAGTTTCCCAAATTCTGAAAAGCTGAAATGTCGAAATCCCACACCCAAAGCACGTCGCGTTTCATAACTTTGGGATTTTCAAAGCAAAGGGACCCGATTCCTTGTCCTCAAAAATTCCGGTATGCCGAACTCCGAATTACCAAAGTTTCGAAATTCCATACCTGTAATTCCTTTCGTGATTCAGGATCTTGAGTGACCCAGGATTTTGTCTTGCACTCCGAACTTGTGAATTTTGAATCCCTAAAATGATTTGATGGCTCAAACAGATCACGATCAACGGTCCACGTTGATTCTTGATGTCAGGGTGATTGATTCATCCAACTCCTAACCACCTTATAGCTCCTCTGGATCCTACAATCCTCATGACTTCGCGAGTTCTCCATGAAGAATTCTAACCACCAGATGCAATATTCAATGACCCTTGTCCAAAGGACTCGATGTTCTCCCTCCTGAACTTGACTTCTATGAGATGATTTTGATCTTCATCTCCCTTTGAGCACTTCAAAGGTGTTATCCTTCTTGAGCTTTCACTTGCAAACTTCAAGTCTTCACAAGGAATCCCTACGCGCACTCCTTGCGGAAAATATTCAAATAACCTATGGTTATTTGAGTCTCCAACCCTGTGCACTCTTTGCAACAAAAATCTCTCAATCTTCTTTCTGTATTTATAAAATCCAAGGCTCCAATTGGCCTGCGCACACCTTGCACGGCTCTGTGCTTCACCTGCACTTCAGCTAGTTATGAGAACAATCGATATCTCTCCTGAGATTTCTGAGATGAAACTCAGACCCTCATCAATGCACACCTTGCAGACGTTCATTGCACTCCTTGCAGGAATTCTCAGGAAGAGAAACAATTGAAACTCATTCTTCTCCTCTCTCAGACTTCATACACTCAACATGAAATCATACACACAACATATCATTGAGATAAATGCATAACAGAGAAAACAAACCAACTGTAAACATACCATTCAACAAATGTAAACAGTAAGCATCATAACACCATGAAAGTTGAGTCAAAGCTTCATATATTAACTCAAGTGCTCCTGTACATGGGTTCTTCTGTACAGCTCTGTACTACATCTCTCCAGCTTATGAAAATATGAATGATCATAATATTACAATGATATAAGGGTGAGGGTGTCTATATTCGCTTTACCTCCTACACCTCTAAACTGTCTAATCTATGAATTCAAATCTACCTACTTTCATTCATTACGCATAAATGTCTCTACATACTACAGATGAGAGCAATGCTCAAGATCTATTTACAATATCTTGGCATAAATGTAAGTACGCTCCCCTCCAGCTATCACATTAATGTTCACTTCATTAAATTTTTAAAACATTCCAAAAACATGCGCTGGTGCTTTTCCAGCTGTCTTTTGCCTTCATGCTTGCTTGGCTGGCTGCGTACGATGCTCCTGCATCAATGTGGAGGAGGCAAAATAGAATTTGAAATTTCACAACATGATTGTTGGACATAAAATTTTGCAATTGCCAACAAATCATATCCCAAAAGGTCAAGTGCCTCTTGAAAGGATCTTTGATCAGGATGATGTCCTTCTGAAGCCCCTTGATCCAGACAAGGAAGCAAATGTAATTGATTGCAATCCTAGGACTGCTGCAAATCCTAAACATGTTAAATTATCAAAATATTTGTCATGGAAATACATAGCTAAATATGAGAAACTGTTGAAAGAGTTTACTGATATTTTTGCATGGCATTATGAATATCTTAGGACTTTTGATGAAACTATTTTGTATCATAAGATACCTTTGAAAGAAAATGTGAAGCCATTCAAGAAGAAATTAAGACAGATTAATCCTCTTTTGTTACCTATCATGGAGAAAGAAGTAAAAAAGATTCTAGAGGCTAAGATCAATGTACCTCTAAGGTACTCTGATTGGGTGGAAAACCTGGTACCAGTGATGGGTGTTCTATATGCACTAAAAACACACTAAAAACCCTCAATTAAATTGTCAACCCAGGGTAAGTAAACTTAGAGTTGTAGAAAAATATATGCCAAAGGTAGAAGGGTTGGAGGTAGTATAGTCTAACTAAGGAAAAATCTAATCTATTCAAGAAAAGCTATCTAATGAGCAAACCCTACTAAGAAAACTGAAACTATTTAACCTAAGTACTTTTAGACCAAGGATCGATGGATAGTTCTAAGAAAGCAAGTAAAAACCCTATGTAAAGCAAACTAGTTCATAACAATAAGCAAAGCAACTATTAAGCATAACAATAAGAAAATAACAAAAGCAAACTACTTTAACTTTCCAACCTAAATTCAATGAGAAACTACCCTATGAAAGCAAGTAAATAAACAAGTCAACAACTATTCTATTAAAGCAAGTAAACAAGTAAGCAAAACAACTAGCTAACCTATTAAAGCAAGTAAACAAGTAAGAAGAACAACTAGCTAGCCTATTAAAGAAAATAAACAACTAACTACTCTAAGATAACTTGTACTGCAAATAATCTAATTAAAACATCTCATTGAACAACTATCTATCCTAAGAGGCAAGTGGACTATATTCTTAATTCAAACTTCAAAAATATTTCTAATTCATAAAAGGAAATCTATTTAATTGAAAGAAAGAAGGACTAACAACTAACATTTAATCTATGATAAGCAAACTGCTCTCTAACCTATCAAAGCAAAAGACTATCTATCCTACAACAACAATAAAATTATATTATGATCTATGAAAGCAAGAAACTATATCTTCTGATCTACAAAAGCAAGAAACTATCTTTTGATCTACGAAAGCAAGAAACTATCTTTTAACCTATGAAAACTCAAATATAGTGTTGGTGGTTGTGTGAATGTCTCCAGTGTCGTATGATATCTCGATGGCACTTGGCAATAAAGGATAATTCAAGCGGTATAATCTCTACACTGATCTCAATAACAAAGTGAAAGGTATGGATTAAACAATCCAATGAGAATTTAGCCATCACGGAAACAATGTTAATTACCCTGCATATTCATGAAATTATTAACCATCAACAATATAACGAGATCATAATTGCACTTCTATGCTATGTAAACAAACCTCATAATTAAATTCAATCATTAACTAAGAAATGTAATTGCAATCTAATTCTAGGAAAGGAACTGCATAAAGTCAAACTATGTTATATCTATCTTAACAATTCAAAGTGCAAGAAATAAAAATGCTTAAAAATAGAAATTAAAACATGGTTCTAGCATATGGAAAGTAAACTAATGAATAAAATAATTAACAAATAGTTAGAAAAATCTAAATGAAAATTAAATAGGCAATAAAAACTGAAACTAACCCTATCCATCCATCGAACCCTTGGTTAAAGAAAGCATGAAATAAAACTATGTTCTACTCTGTTTTAACTTCTATTTTAAATTTGATTTTAAAAGCATAAATAAAATTCAATCTAACATCTAATTTCACACGGGGTTAGTGTATGAGTTTGCAAACTCGTTCCTAATTATAAAATCAATGCATATTAACAAAAACCTTCATACTAACCTACAAAAGAGAATTAAAACAGTTAAACTATAACAACAAATTATATGACAAAAGAAAAATAACAATGCATGTACAAGAAATGAGATAAAAGACATCTAAGCTATGAAATGCATAAATAACACATAGAATAGTTACCAAACTATTGGTGGGCCCCCCATCAAGTCCTGGTGACTTCTCAAATTTACACCACAAGCTCAAAAAAATGATTTCACCATTAAAACTTGAAAAATGCAGTCTTATACAATTCTGGCAATTGAAAAATGCAAATATAGAGGAAAATGTTTTTATCTCTATCCTCTACTTTGTCTACTGCTCCTTAGCTATTGTATGATCACCACGGTGGAATTTATAAGATTTACAGACCAAGTGGTCGACCACAAGAGGGTTGAACCACTTCTAAAAATGGAAAATTACATTAATGATGCCTTAACTGTTGAAATAGAGCGAGCCAATAATTGCCCTACTCAACAACATAAACTGAGTTGTCAAGAGTTCAGTAGCTAGAGGGGATAAGCACGAGAAAAACCCACGTTCTGGATTCACCCATCATTGAATGCCAATACCATAACCTCCAATTCGCCCACCATTTTTGTGGAGGACGTGGTGCTGGACGCAGTGCCAGATTGGGTACCAGATCGAGTGCTGGAAGGAGTTCTGAACTGAGTGCCGGAAGCAGAAATGTGATGCGTTTTTGCCCTGTAACACCAGAAAACGTGAATCAGATCCTTAGAAGCATAAAAACATGATGAATTATACTCAATATTATCATTAAACATGAATCATACGTACCTAGTGTAGATCATACCATTTTAGTATAAAATTCTTCAAAAATCTCCTTCAAAACATGAAAAACACATATGTACATTCGGCAAAAAAGTGTCTAATAATTGTTATAAATTGATCATATCTCGGGCCCAACAATCAGTGAGGAAAAAGAATGGTGAAATCAAACTTTGTGTCAATTTCATAAATCTAAACAGATGCTCTCAGAAAGACAACTATCCACTGCCCAAAATGGAACACATCTTGCAGAGGGTAGTAGGATCTAGTAGGTTGTCTATGATTGATGTTTTTTTCAGGTACAACCAATTTTTTGTTCATCCTGATGGTATGGAGAATATTTCCTTCATGACACCATGGGGAAATTTCATGTACACTCGAATTCCTTTTGGTTTGATAAACACAGGGGCTACATTTCAGAGAGCCATGGATATAGCCTTCGTGGGAGAAAAGGACAATTTTGTAGCCATCTATATAGATGACATTACTGTCTTTTCTAAATATGATGGTGATCATGTTCAACATCTGAGACAGGAATTTCTGAAATGTAGAAGGTATAGTCTTTCCCTTAATCCAAAAAAGTCTCATTTTGATTTAGAACAAGGAAAATTACTTGGTCACATTGTTTGTGCTGGTGGAGTTAATATTGATCCTACTAGCATGACAATTATTCAAAGGATTTCCATTCCTAGAACTAAGAAATAGATTCAGTCTTTTCTTAGGAAGATTAACTTTCTTAGAATGTTTATTCCTAACTTTTCCAAATTGGTCAAACACATAACTGGCATATTGAAAAAGGGTAGTGAGATCAAGTGGAAGAAAGAGGCTACAGATTCTTTTCAGATTATTAAACAAGCTATTTCTGAAGCTCGTATTCTCATCAGTCTAGATTTTGAAAAAGATTTTCTGATTTTTTTCTTTTGCATCTCATGACACTTTAGCAACTACTTTATTACAAAAAAATTCTGAAGGTTTTCAACAACCTATTTCTTTCTTCGGTAGGGAACTTCAAGATGCTGAGTTAAAATACGACATCATGGAAAAACAAGCTTTTGCCTTGATTAAAGCACTAATTTTTTTCAGAATTTATGTGTTACACTCCAAAGTTATTGCCTATGTACCATCCAATGCCATTAAAGATATATTGACTCATACCGACATCGATGGAAAGAGGAGAAAATGGATAGCTAAGTTTCTTGAGTATGATTTGGATATCAAGCCCACTAAGCTAGTCAAAGGTCAAGGGTTGGATAAGTTATTAGCTAACTCTAATTGCAAAGTTTTGGGAGTTGATTACATATCTAATAATTCAAGAAACTCATAGCCACAAGACAGTAACCCTTAGGTAGATGAAAATATTTATGAATCTGAATGGTATAAATATATCCTCTATTTTCTGTAGAATTTCCAAGGTCCTCAAGGAATGGATAAATCCAAAGTAATATCCTTAAAACTCAAAGATTTCAAGTATTGTGTAAATAATCAGATTTTATTTTGGAGGGAACCTGTTGGATTCTTATTGAGATGCATTGATAAAGAAGAAGCTGAAAATGTCATGACCTAGTTTCAAGAAGGAGTGTGTGAAGGACATCACTTTTGGAAGAGCACTGCATACAAAATACTCAGGGCTGGATATTATTGGCCTAGCCTATTTTCTGATGTCAGTGTCAAAGTAAGGACATGTGAAAAATGTCAAATGTTTGAAGGAATTAAAAATCTCAATTCCTTACCTCTCAAGCCTGTAAAGGTGGTTGCACCTTTTCAACAATGGGATTTAGATTTCATTGGTGAAATCCATCCTCCATCCAATGGCCAACATAGATGGATTTTGACAGCAACATACCACCTCACAAAATGGATAGAGGCCATACCTACAAGGAGGGAAACTGATAAAGTGATCATGGATTTTTTGGAACAAAATATTTTATCCAGGTTTGGTTGTCCTAATACGATCATCACAGATAATGTTGCAACCTTTAAGTCTTCTAACCTGATTAAATTTTTTGAAAAATATGGTATCAAGCTCAGACATTCCACTTCCTATTACCCACAAGGTAATGGTTTGGAAGAATCTTCCAATAAAAGTATGGTCAGGATTATTAAGAAAATTTTGGAGGACAACAAGAGGGCTTGGGATGAAAAGTTAAAATATGCCTTGTGGGATGACCGAGTAAGCACCAAAAGAGCAATTGGAACTTCATTGTTTCAATTAGTATATGGAATGGAAGTTGTTTTTCCCATACAAATTTCTTTTCTAGTTGTGAAGTATCTTCAATAAATTGAGGCTGATCCAAATGATGCTATCAGAAGGATCTATTAGATTGTGGAACTACATCAAGCAAGGGATAAAATTCTGGAGAAGGCACATCAACATCAATAGATGATCAAGGAGACTTTTGACAGAAAAACAAAAAAACAAAAAAAACAGAGCATCTTCTACATAGTTATTTGGTTTTGAAATGGGATGCTCGTAGGAAATATCATCATGGGAAGTTTGATAGTCTGTGGACAAGTCCATTTAGGGTTGAATTTTTTTTGGATAACAACACTTTCCTATTGCAGAATTTGGAAGGTCAAGAGGTTTTTGGTGGCCCAGTAAATGGGCGTTTTCTGAAGAAATTATTTTACTAAGGTCGTTGGTGGCCCGGATCTCATTGTATATATCAGTGTGTTGTGGTAGTTAGGCAATAAAGACTCTATATCCCAATGGAGCATACTGCTTTATTTTTATTTTTATTTTTCATAAATGGTCTTTACTTTTGTAGTCTAATATATTTTTGAATAACGTTTGTTCAAAGCTCAAAAGTTGGAACAAAAAAGTTTGCAAACAAGCATGGTCTGAAGCTCAAATGATTAGAAGGCAAAGGTCTACTAAAAGTTCTTGGAGTTTCACAGGGAAAACTCCATCCACCATGGAACCATTGTTAACACCTACTATGTTCTACTTGGTTTTATCCCTCATTCATTTCTAATTGGTATTTAAAATTTTGTATAAGTTATTAAAATCTTTATCATTTTGTTAAAATTTTAATAGCTTACTTGAAGGGTTTTAAAAGAATGCTAGGGTGAATGAATGCGATGTACTTAATGTTGTGAGAGGGGGACATAGGGAATTAGACACATGTTCGAATGATTACTTGATGAAATAAAATGGTTTCAAGTCTTTACATTTGAGACATTAGTCATGTTATGCTTATGCATCATGATTATTTAACTTCATGAGTTACAAATTCAAAGTCTAATCCACTCAAGAGTGAAAATGACAAATTGATATGGACGCTATAGGAACTTCCACATGTCCATATTCATAATCATTTTTAGCACTTTGGTGAGTCATGGAAGATGTGGATCGTACTAAAAATCTCATGAGTAAGAAAAATCTATTAGCAAAGTACTTGTCATCATCCATAGCATGCGAAGTGGGATGTGTCATCATTTCTACCTATCAAATGTCTAGAAATTTACACAGATCAATTGTCTTATTCAATGTGTTTTCAAAACTGGCACCTTGTTCATTATCTACAACAACAAATTTATTTGAATTGGCTCCTACAGAGCTAGAAAATCTCCTTGACTCTCGTTGCATAATAGATAGATCCTTGTTTTATAGCCAAGATTATAGTCTTTTGGTCGCAACTACACTTATGGGAAAGGGTGGACACATGAACAAGAAAGAACCCGAAGGGCCCAAAGTCACAGAGGATTACAAAGATACCCAAATCATTTTTGATCGGGTAGGGTAGTATCTTTTCAACACTAAAATGGATGGTCATTATTATTCTACAGCCAGGGAGTTTGCAGAGAGTTTTAATGGACAATGGGCCCAAGTTGGAAACTTGGCCATGCAATTTACTAAAAAATCCATAGCTGCAGTGTGCAACCTCCCCAGTGATGGCGAAAGATGGTTTAAGAATAAATTGATCAGAGGTGGATACATTAATCAGTTTTTAAAACCTAAACATAGAGACCCTAATTGGGCCAAGGGCATCCCCAGGGATTGGATTGCTGATGATAGGATGGAAGCATTGCTCATGCTTAAGAGGTTCATCACTTGTGAGGGGCGTTATTATATTGTGTTCTTATTCCATCTACGATTTATGCTTCATCTAGAATGGATTAAGATGATGAATTTACCTTACTATTTCTTACAGGATCTCAACAATATGTCTATGAGAGTTCAAGCGAACCCCAAGACTACTCCTCATGAAATTTTTCATCAAGGGTTGATTAAGGTGCTTGTTAAGGATGAATTAGGGAAGTTGCAGAAGACTTGGGATCAGTTCTGGATCCAATCCTGGTATGAGAAGGAAAATCTTGCCTCTTCTTCTCAATCACATGGAAATATTGTTAAGCTTGATCAAGAAACTCCAGCTAATGTCGGTCAATCCACTCCTACAAACAAGGGTAAACAAGAAGCATGTTTCAAGACTCCAGATGAGCCTGTAAAAGTTACATCATCGAGCCAGTGAACAGACGCAGGGTCTTCTCACAAATTAGGTGGAGGTAAGAAACTTTTCCCTTTTTCACAGAAAAATTATTTGAAAAGGGCTAAAAGGATAACAGAACCTAAGGTTTCAGTGGAGGATCAACAACCTGTAAAAATAGTAAAAGAGCTTGAATATCCTATACATTTTAAAGACTCTATCCCAGAGGTCAATCCTCATGCCTCGAGTTCCTCCAATGATGATACCTCTAGGTGTCTAATTTTAGTAAGAAAACAAAGAACAAGGACTCAAAACAAGTTTAGGTTGAAGTCTAAGACAATGAATAAACCTGCCATCTCAGAGAAGGTTATCATAATTGATGAGGATCCATTCAAACCCAATGGAAAGACATATATAAGAAAGAAAAATCCTATCTCTAAGCCTATGAAGGATAAATCCAATAAGGGTGGTTGAAGACAATCATTGGGAAAAACAAAGTTCTTACCAGGAAACAGAGTAAGAAAATTATGAAAATCCCAAACCCTAAGATTGGATTTGAAGGGAATGAGCCTAAACGTATTCAAAACCGATCCCAATCTAAGAAGACTAGGAATAATAGCTTAGAATTGTTGGCAGAAGCAGCCTCCTCCATCCTGCATATAAAGTTGGTCAATTTAAGAATATCACTTCCAGGATAAATCAAATTTTTGAGATTTAAAGTAATGAAGGATGGAAAAAATATTTTGGTTCCTTATGTCTAAGGTATCATGCTCATTTTTTGTCATTTCTAGATATAACCCAGGCATAGAAAAGGGTTTAATACACGCGGGACTATTTTTTGGAAAGTCTCTACAGGAAGTTCCTGCAAACGTTACACAGGAAAATAAAGGCACTACCAGAACACTTGTAGCAACTAATTTTGCTGTTGTTCACACCCAGTTTTAGATTTTGCAATGGGGGAAGGCTATGAATTATGTAGGCATGTAATGGATCATGTTTTAAAGCTATGCAATGTTTTATGGAGCAAAAAAATATATTGAGATATGAAGATTGATCTAGATCAGCTACCTATCACTAGTACATATTGTAAAAATTTCAACGTTCTATTTGCGGCGTTATGGACACAATTGGCCATACTGTCGCAAAATAGAGGAATTTTTTTTTTTCATATTGCCCGATAATGTCACTATTGCCACGTTGACGTCTCTCTTGTCACGTTGTCATCTCTCTTGCCACATTGTCGTCTCTCTTGCCATGTTTTCCACATAGTCATCTCTCTTGCCACATTTGTGACATAGTTGTCTCTCTTGCCACGTTTGTGAAGATAGTTGTTGCAGTTGCGACGTTGTGGAAACTAGGTTCCCCCCCTCCAACGATCACCTAGTATTTTTACCAAGTCCACTTTGATTTGGTCAATGATCATCAGAATTGCAATGTTATAAAATCTATAAATATATTTCATTTTACGGATGTTGCGACAAGTTTGCTATAATAAAGACACTTCAAAAAGGGTTTGTGGGTCTTCTCGGCGTACAAAAAGCATGTATTTTTTTTCAGTAAAAGTCTGTGGGGAAGAATGTTAGAAAAAAATAGAGATGGGAAAAGAATTAAAGAGGGTGAAAATGGTGACAATAAATGTTATTTCCCTTGCAAAAATTGTTGTACTAGATGTCCTGAAAGAGTTTTAATAGAAATATCTAAAAAGCATTGTAGAAAATATGGGCACATGGATGGGGGATCAAATGAATATCATCCCTTGGTATACACATTCATTATCTATTTTAATATTTATTGTAGTCTCAAACTTTTATAATTTTTTATACATGCACTAATTTTTCATAATTGTTTGTAATTATAAAGTTATATTCCCCCCCTAACTTTATGCACAAAGCACCAAGTAGTAGTAGAAATGATGTTGTAGTACAAGATGAAGAACTTGAAGAAGATAATGAAGATCAAGTTAATGATCCCATGGAAGTAGATGACAATAATAACATAGTTCAAGATGATGAGACAAATCAAATGATTCAAGACTTATTCAGTCATCTAGATGAGGATCATGGGGACAATAGTGATGGTATTTATGATGAACCTCTGATTGAAAAGGAAAATAAATGAATTTATAAAGGTTCAAGAACAAATATTCTCTCCACTACATAGTTGTTGGTGAACTTGAAAGTTATGAATCATTTGTCTAACACTTGTATGACACAGATCCTAAGGTATGTAATATGTTTCTTCACATCTACATAAAGGTTGACTATTCCCCATTTTTTTTAGTGTTAATTAATGTGTAAAATAAAAATGCAATATTTACAATCCCTATTCTTTACATTAACTATTTATTTTTTTATGTTTTATATTGTTAGGTGAATTTTCGTTACCCTCGTCAAATATTTTACCTCGCACATATCGAGATTGACATGCCATTATGAAAGACATTAGAATGAAGTATAAAAGTATAGATGCATGTCTTGATGATCATATTATATATTATGGACAACATGCGTCAAAAACATAATGTACGGTATGTGGTATTAATAGATATCGAACCGATCAAGTAACAAAAATGGTCCCTCGAAAGGTTCTCTGGCATATTCCCATAATTCCACGTTTGCAGCAACTGTTCAGGTGCCAAAGGATAACACAGTTTATGGATTACCATGCACAAAAGAGAATTGAAGATGGTGTTCTTCAAATGCCTACAGATGGTTATGCATTTAAGGAAATTGCTGCAAAATGGCCAGAATTTATAGATGAACCTCATAATGTTAGTATTTCATTGGAAACTAACGGTGTTAATCCATTTGGAGAGCTTCGGTTTGTTTACTCAGTGTGGCCTATTTTTTTTTATCAATAATAACATTCCTCCTTGGATGTCAATAAAGAGGGAGCACATAATGTTTACAATGATTATTCCAGGTATTTGTTTACATTAATTTTTTGAATTTTTCTCTTTTTTTGCATAACATCTTTTATTTATTTATTTACGTATATATACATACAATGGTAGTAATTTCATGTAATTTCAAAAAATTAGGTAAGTACCAAGTTAAATATATGAATGTGTATATCGAGCCTCTTATCGACGAGCTACTAAAGTTATGGGAGGGAATCACTATGTATGACATTTGTAAACCAATTGGGCAGAAGAGATTTCAATGTCATGGAATACTTTTATGGACAATTCATGATGCCCTAGGACTAACAAATTTTTGTGGTATGTGACATTCCATATTTCACTCTTGAATAGTATATAATTAATTGATTATATCATGCATGTTGTTTAAATAATCATTTGGTATATATATTAATAATTCACATTAATCCATCTGTTGCAGCTCTTCAAACAAAGGGAAAATTTGCATGTCCATTTTGTGGTCCTAAGATGAAATCTCGTCGGTCAATTTTTTTAGGAAAGGAGGTGTTTGATGAGTATAGACACTTCCTTTCTAAGAACCATAAGTATCATACTACTAAAAAATATATTTTCAATGGGAAACAAGAGACTGGACTAAAACCACAAAGAATGACACCTCGCCTATGGAAGTTGGCATGTGGCATAATTAATCCTCGAGGTACACATTTTGTTTATGTATTGTAAATGGAATCATGTTTTGAAATTTTATTTTAATTATTCATTTTATTTTACCACATTTGATAAATAGTTTTATGATTTTTTTTATGCTTCATCAATGTCGTTATCGTGAAGGTAGTAATAATGGGATTCCAAGAGGAATGAAATGTTATCCCACTCAATTCATGAGGTTTCCTTACTATAAGGACCTAAAAATAGTTCATTTATTTGATACAATGCATATTAGGAAGAATGTGACATAAATATTATGGCGAATCGTATATGGCATGAGGGATAAAGAAAAAATTGTCAAAACTTGTAATGACATTTGGGAAGCCAATCATGCAATGAAAAATGTGATCCAATCAAAT
The DNA here is from genome assembly GCA_032191745.1 of Picea mariana. NCBI lineage: Eukaryota > Viridiplantae > Streptophyta > Pinopsida > Pinales > Pinaceae > Picea > Picea mariana. The sequence goes on along the minus strand of JASDQU010753280.1, from coordinate 60,972 downwards.
AAAGATGGAGACCAAAATAACCTTCCATGGTTATTAATAGAGCAACAAAGCAATGGTGTAAAAGAGGTCATTCAAAAAATTATATTTCCCATAGGTTTTTGTTCAAACATAAAGAATATATTAACGAAGAAAGGTGAATTTGGTGGGGTAAAAACACATGATTGGAATACCTTCATTAAGGTAATTAATCATTTTAGTATCTATATTTATATATTGGTCGTATACATTGTTTGATACTTTTATTTTTTTGTCTAGTTTTGAACAAGTAACGATTCATTTTTATTGTTACAATATATTCTACCTCTATCTCTACCAAATGACTTTGAAAACAATGTCAAACAAGTTAAATATGATCTTGGAAAATACACGAGGTAAGTAGCTGCAATATATATGCAACAAAAAAATTCAATTTTTTGTTGTACTTGATGACGTGTGTTTTACTTGTAATGTAATATGTTTTTATATGTTTTGTTGAAACATGTTATTTTCTTGCATCATGATTTGTAGATGGTTGTCATTGAAAGAAATCCATGAAGATGATATAAAGTATTGGAAGAGAAAAATTCCTCGACTAATGTGTGAAATTCAAAAGTATATACCCCCAACATTTTTCAATGCACAAGAACACTACCTCATACACCAAGTTGAGGAGATTGAAATGTGTGGACATGTACACACAAGGTCAATGTGGATGGTGGAGAGACACATGAAATCATTGAAGGATTTGGTTATACAAAGAGAACATCCTGAGGTTTCTATGGTGGATGGATATATGGTATATGAATCCATGGTGTATATTAGTCAGTATCTTCCTAAATTAGCAGCGCAAGATATTCATGTAGTGGATTGCATTTGGGATGTGAACTCCATCAAATGTTTTGAAAGGGAGCAGCTGTTGGGGAAAGGTACAATGAAGAAAGTGAGAAGTAATTAAAATGTGGATATTTTTAATAAATATAAATTTCTCGTTTTATTGTGTATATGATGATACTCATTTAATATTTATTATTTCATCATTTATTAATATTTACCATGGTTATAAATAATATTTAATATTGGTGAATTATGATTTTGTGATCGGTCAGTTGCTTAAGATTGGGATGCACTACATTTATACATTGAAAACAATTTGGACAGGATTAAGGTATGGATTGATAGATGTAACGAACATCATGGCGGTAGGTTATCATGGAAAGAACTATCTAAATTGGTTAGAGAAGCTCGTTGTAATGGAGATTCTGATGTTACTCAAAGGGAAATAGATTTAGCATATTGTTTGAAAGATGGAAAGGAAAGCAAATTCACCCATTTTATTCATTTATTTTATATTATATTAATGTCACTGTAGGTGTGTTTTTTTCATATTATACTTTCCAAGTTATATAAATTTGTTTATTATTAATTGACAATGCATCTTTTACATGGCTGGCATATTGCAGTTGAAACACCACAAGGCTATGTGGTGCAATGGTCATAAATTTTGCATCAAACAATTGGATGAAACCAGAAAAAATTCCGATAGTGGGATAACTGCAGTATTCCAGGTCACTAATGTTTCCTCTATGAGTGACAGACGTCCTCGAGAATCTAAAAATATATACTATTGGTTTTTGAATGATTTAATTGAGTGTGACTTTAATTCCTTCAAATTAGTTTTGTTCGATATCAAATGGTATAGGTTATGAATGCATGAACATGATGAGGAAAGAACCGTTATTCAACATGCCAATGAATTTCCAATGATTAAAACAACAGTTTTTGAAAAAACAAACTGTTGCTATGTTTTTCCAAGTCAATGTGAACAAGTCTTTTACTCAAAGGTTCTAGGTAAGAGGGATTGGTTATTTGTTGTTAGATATGATCCAAGAGGAAGGACAAAAAAGTATATTGTATATGAGGAAGATGATATTGAAGAAGAAGATGATGTAGAGCTAGAGCAGGAAGAATATGGGTCGATAGATGAAGAAGACAGAGAAGATGAACTAGGCATAGGAGACAATGCACCAGTTCTTGATGATGATATTAATGAAGATATGCTCGAAAATGATATTGATGATGATGATGATATCATCAATCCTTTCAACAGTGTTTCTAAACCAGATGCTGATAGAGATATTGAGTTGGATGATCAATAAGAATATACAGAAGAAGGATGATACAAATGTTGCATTGGTCAATGAGGTACATAACTAGATATTTTAATTTGTATGAATTATTATTCTCTTTAAATGTTTTTTAATTATGTGGGTTAATTACATGTTTTTAAGTTTTATTTCATGTTTGTTTTGGTGGTTTCTATGCATGATTAATATGATGATTTTGTTTGTTATCTATTTTATTTATTGGTTATTGGGGAATTGAGAACGATGTGAGGGAGGGGAGGGGCCATATGAGCTTTGACCTTCACGTGGTTGGCCTTATTTAGTAGAGAATAAATTATTCTCGAAACCAAGAGAATTTCATTCATTCATATTTATACTCAAAGATCACTACAAACCCACTCTATATATCATCTCATCTCGTCCTCGTTTCATTTTAATTTCCTGATCGGTCAAATTTTAAAGGAATCAACTATTAAAAGACATTGTACTAGGGATAGAGTACATGATGGGCAACAGTGACCTGTGAATGGGGCCAATGTTGAAATGTTTTCAATTTTTTTTTGTATGTCATCATACATCCTTGAGTCTTGAAACCCTCTTATACCGTCAAGGCATGTGCCTAGTCTAACCATGTCAAATTTTGATGCATACAGGAACATATTGAATAAATTTCAACGTTGGCCCCATTCACTTCTCACTATGCGGGTTCGATGCATGACATTTTTGGTGGTTGAATTGGAAGTTCCATGACATTTCAAGAGAGTTACAACAAAGATTCTACAGATGGAAACAACGACATTTGACAATGAGACGCCCATTATGAATGTTGTTTCAAACATGGACGATCTCAAAGATTATGTGGTTGGGACATCATACATCCTTGAGTCTTGAAACCCTCCCATACCGTCAAGGCATGTATCTAGTCTAACCATGTCAAGTTTTGATGCATACAAGAACATATTGAAGAAATTTCAATGTTGGTCCCATTCACTAGTGCTCACTATACAAGGTCAGTGCATGACATTTATGGTGGTTGAATTGGAAGTTCCATGACATTTCAAGAGAGTTCCAACAAAGATTCTACGGATGGAAACAATGGCATTTGAAAAATATGAGATGCCCCATGATGACCATTGTTGCAAACATGGATAATATCAAAGATTATGTGGCCGAGACATCAAACATCCTTGAGTCTTAAAACCCTCCCATATTGTCAAGGAATGTGTCTAGTCTAACCATGTCAAATTTCGATGCATACATGCACATATTGAAGAAATTTCAACGTTGGCCCCATTCACTAGTGTTCATTATGCGGGGTTGGTGCATGACATTTGTGGTGGTTGAATTGGAAGTTCTATGACATTTCAAGAGAGTTCCAACAAATATTCTATGGAGGGAAACAACGACATTTGACAAATATGAGACTCCCCATTATGAATGTTGTTGCATACATGGACAATCTCAAAGATTATGTGGATGGGAAATAAGACATATTCCTTGAGTCTTGAAACCCTCCCATACCCTCAAGGCATGTGTCTAGTCTAACCATGTTGAATTTCAATGCATACATGCACAATTTGAAGAAGTTTCAACGTTGGCCCCATTCAATCCTCACTATGTGGGGTCGGTGGAAGAAATTTCACTATGCTCAGTCACCTTCAAGGTAGGCCCCATTCACTATGCTCACTATGAGACATCCATTATGATGATTTTGTTTGTTATCTATTATATATATTGGTTATTTGGGATTTGAGAGTGATGTGAGGGGGGAGAGGGGCCATATAAGCTTTGAACTTCACGTGGTTAGCCTTGTTTAGTATAGAATAAATTATTCTCGAAACTAAGAGAATTTCATTCATTCATATTTATACTCAAAGATCACTACAAACCCACTCTATATATCATCTCATCTCGTCCTTGTTTCGTTTTAATTTTTTGATCGGTCGAATTTTAAAGGAAACAACTATTAAAAAACATTGTACTAGGGATAGAGTACATGATGGGCAACAGTGACCTGTGAATGGGGCCAACATTGAAATGTTTTCAAAATGTTTTTGTATGTCATCATACATCCTTGAGTCTTGAAACCCTCTTATACCATCAAGGCATGTGCCTAGTCTAACCATGTCAAATTTTGATGCAAACAGGCACATATTGAAGAAATTTCAACGTTGGCCCCATTCACTTCTCACTATGCGGGGTCAGTGCATGACATTTTTGGTGGTTGAATTGGAATTTTCATGACATTTCAAGAGAGTTACAACAAAGATTCTATAGATGAAAACAATGACGTTTGACAATTAGACGCCCGTTATGAATGTTGTTTCAAACATGGATGATCTCAAATATTATGTGGTTGGGACATCATACATCCTTGAGTCTTGAAACCCTCCCATACCATCAAGGCATGTATCTAGTCTAACCATGTCAAATTTCGATGCATACAGGAACATATTGAAGAAATTTCAATGTTGGTCCCATTCACTACTGCTCACTATACAGGGTCGATGCATGACATTTATGGTGGTTGAATTGGAAGTTCCATGACATTTCAAGAGAGTTCCAACAAAGATTCTATGGATGGAAACAACGACATTTGAAAAATATGAGATGCCCCATTATGACCGTTGTTGCAAACATGGACAATCTCAAAGATTATGTGGCTGAGACATCAAACATCCTTGAGTCTTGAAACCCTCCCATACTGTCAAGGCATGTGTCTAGTCTAACCATGTTAAATTTTGATGCATACATGCACATATTGAAGAAATTTCAACGTTGGCCCCATTCACTAGTGCTTACTATGTGGGGTTGGTGCATGACATTTTTGGTGGTTGAATTGGAAGTTATATGACATTTCAAGAGAGTTCCAAAAAATATTCTATAAATGGAAGCAACGACATTTGACAAATATGAGACTCCCCATTATGAACATTGTTGCAAACATGGATGATCTCAAAGATTATGTGAACATGAAATCAGACATATTCCTTGAGTCTTGAAACCCTCCCATAACCTCAAGGCATGTGTCTAGTCTAACCATGTTTAATTTCGACGCATACATGCACAATTTGAAGAAGTTTCAACACTGGCCCCATTCAATCCTCACTATGTGGAGTCGGTGGAAGAAATTTCACTATGCTCAGTCACCTTCAAGGCAGGCCCCATTCACTATGCTCACTATGAGACATCCATTATATTGAACGTTGATGCAAACATGGATGATGTCAAATATTATGCGGGGACATCAAACATCCTTAAGTATCAAAACCCCCCCATACCTTCAAGGAAACTATCTAGTCTAACCATATCAAATTTCGATGCATACAGGCATAGATTGAAAAAATTTCAACGTTGGCCCCATTCACTACTCACTATGCGAGGTCGATGGAAGAAATTTGTGATGGGTGTATTTGAAGTTCCATTGCAAATTTCAAGATAGTTCTGACAACGATTCTATAGAAGGGAATGAAAAATGATGACAATGAGAGATGCAGCATGATAAACATTGATGCAAATGTGGAATATCTCAAAGATTATGTGGGGACATCATACATACTTGAGTATTGAAACCCTCCCATACTGTCAAGCCATGTGTCTAGTCTAACCATGTCAAATTTTGATGCATACATGCACATATTGAAGAAATTTCAACATTGGCCCCATTCACTAGTGCTCATTATGCAAGGTCGATGCATGACACTTGTGGTGGTTTAATTGGAAGTTCCATGAAATTTCAAGAGAGTTCCAACAAATATTCTATGGATGGAAATAACAACAATTGACAAATATGAGAAACCCCATTATGAACGTTGTTGCAAACATGGATGATCTCAAAGATTATGTGGGCGAGAAATCAGACATATTCCTTGAGTCTTGAAACCCTCCCATACCGTCAAGGCATGTGTCTAGTCTAACCATGTTGAATTTCAACGCATACATGCACAGTTTGAAGAAATTTCAACGTTGGCCCCATTCACTGCTCACTATGTGGGGTCAGTGGAAGAAATTCCACTATTCTCATTCACCTTCAAGGCAGGCCCCAATCACTATGCTCACTATGAGATATCCATTATATTTAACATTGATGCAAACATGGATGATCTCAAATATTATGTGGGGACATCAAACATCCTTAATGATCGAAACCCTCCCATACCTTCAAGGAAACAATTTAGTTTAACCATGTCAAATTTTTATGCATATGGGCACAGATTGAAAACATTTTGATGTTGGCCCCATTCACTGCTCACTGTGCAAGGTCGGTGGAAGAAATTTGTGATGGGTGTATTTGAAGTTCCATGACAAATTTCAAGATAGTTCCAACAATGATTCTATAGAAGGGAATGACAAATGATGACAATGAGAAGTGAAACATGATGAATGTTGATGCAAATGTGGACGATCTCAAAGATTATGTGTGGACATCATACATCCTTGAGCATTGAAACCCTCCCATACCATCAAGACATATATCTAGTCTAACCATGTCAAATTTCAACACATACAGGCACATATTGAAGAAATTTCAACGTTGGCCCCTTTCACTAGTGCTCACTATGCGGGGTCGGTGCATGACATTTGTGGTGGTTGAATTGGAAGTTCCATGACATTTCAAGAGAGTTCCAACAAAGATTCTACGAATGGAAACAACGACATTTGAAAAATATGAGACGCCCCATTATGAATGTTGTTGCAAACATGGACGATCTCAAAGATTATGTGGTTGGGACATCAAACATCCTTGAGTCTTGAAACCGTCCCATACCTTCAAGGATGTGTGTAGTCTAACCATGTCAAATTTCGATGCATACATGCACATATTGAAGAAATTTTAATGTTGGCCCCATTCATTAGTGCTCACATGGACGATCTTGTAATAAATATGGCATCTATAACAAAGTATGGGGAAGGTTGACTTATATATAACTATAATATGGGGAGGGTTTCTTGACTTCTATACTTGATTTTTTGGGAAAGGTTGTGTTTCTGTTTATGATCATATATTTGAAGAGAATATTAGAGCATTTAGAGTATTCAAGACACTCTCGGGATTACTTTTGAAATACGAATAAAAGGGGGATCAAATTAGTATGGTAATAAGACACTATGGATCAAATAAAAAAACATGGTTTTTGATAATTGAAATAATTGGATTGATAGTAGAGAGGGTGATGAAAAATTGAGGTTTATGAAACTAGTCCACTAATTGGAGGAAAAATATATGCTCCAAGTCAACAACTACAGTATAATTGTATGCTAAACAGAAAACCCTAACAATATGCAATTTTTTTTATAATTGTGCGTGATTATATACCCTTGAATGAAGATAATATTTTAAATCCTTAACCCCTGAGTAATTGCACATAGGAGGCTTAAATGTAATAAATTAATGGTGTTTTTTGAACCAAGCTAGTTATTGTAATTAAGTCATAATTATTAAATAAGCAAAAATTCACAAGGAATACCATATATTCATTTATCATGGATATTTAAATATGATTATTTAAATCTTCACACACAAAGTTTTTGACTAATATCCCTAAAAAGAGACCACAAATACTTTCATTAAATGATTAAGAGACCATGAAGACTATTTCATTAAATGATCAAGAATCTATTTTTTTCTTCGTTTCGTAGGGATACTACTTCCTACACCATTCAATTCTTTTGCAAACATCCCTTTGGTTAATGACATGACACAAGGGAGGGTTGGGCCTCATTATAAGGTTGTTGGTTGTGAAATTGAAATTATCAAATAAACTAATTATAACAAAGGGTTCAATGTTAAGTTTGGAAACCCTTATAAAACACAAGATTGATAGCGCACTATAGTTTACCTATTTGATTCTAAGAGCATGTTCCAAAAGGGATCAATGGTCCACCGTTGTTTTCCTCTTTTCTTTTCATAACATTTCCTATTGTTTTCATATTTTCCTCACTTCATCATAATTTAATTTGGATGTTCCATTTCTTGTTGAAGCTGCTTAATTTAGTTTGTAGGAAACTTGATCAATTGTAAGCGATTCAATTGGTTTGACCGACTTGCATTGCATGTTCAAGAAAATAACATTTTGAAGCCTCCATAGATATGAGTTACCCTTCTATGGTCTACTTTAAATTATACACAACTAAGAGTCCCATCCCTCCTTAATGCTAGTTTGTTTTCCATCTTGATAGTGAAGAATTAATGCTTGTGAAGCACGATCTCTTATACAAATATAGAAGAATCGATGTTCTTTGTGAGCTTATTTTATTTACATAAGACACATGATAATTAATGAATGTGACTTCCTTTCCACTAAAACTTTTCACAAGATAAGATGTTTTTTTCTTGAGGGACTATGTTGGAGAGAAAGGCAATTCCTTTTTTGTTGTTGTGAAGTATGGGAAGGAAGATTTCTTGTTGGTTAAAGGTTCATTGTGAACCTTAGAGGAGATTCCTGAATTGTGAGAAATTGAGGTAGATGTCTAGTCTAGTTATTTTATAAGCATTGTGGGATGGGATATGTGTGTGAACTAGAAACAATAGCTATATCTTTGCCCTTATTGTCCCACAACTTGGCTTGGCAGTGGAATCTACAATAAATTCCTATGGCAAGGCAGAAAATCGCTTGTTTGTAGCCAGTTGGAGGTTAAATTTCCAAAAATGATTATTAAATATTAATACATGTTTCTTTTTATGTTATATAATTCACTCATGGTAAAATGAATGTAATTGGAATTTAGATGCATGTGGAATTAAGACATGAATTTTTCATAATCACAATGAATTTATGAGAAGAAATGATGCATTTGCAATTGGGTGAATGCTTGGCATGCAAATGTGTAAATGAAATTGATGCATTACCTATTTATTTAACTATTTTTAAACTTCAATATGTTGTTTAAGCATGTTGTTGAAAGACTTTTGTTAATAGTGTGGGTGAATTAAGTAGAATTTGTTTAATAATTAAAATTTGGGCATAAATGGTTTTTGTGTCTCTATATAAAATGGACATTTTGTTATCCATGATTTCTAGGGATATCTTTTAAATTTACTTTTGTATTGAT
>JASDQU010753280.1:31602-46550 GCA_032191745.1 Picea mariana | reverse complement strand
TATCTCTCCGTGCTCCCTCTGACTTTGAAAATGCCGAAGTGCCGAACCCCGACTCCTCGGGATCTGATGCCACCTGTCTGCGCTTGGATCAACGGTCCCGATCAGATCGGGAAATCGCACCCCACGATCTCGACGTGCATGCGCTTCTAGCACTTGCCGACCCTGATTCGCCGATATGCAATGGCAAATGATTCTTTCTGTGCCTGAGGGATTAACCTCCTCGCTCCTTCTCCCAGATCCAACGATCCATGGGATTTCACGAGTCTTCACAAAAAATTCAAGTCGTCGATTCTCTTCCTCTGGAGAATCCTCCGTTCACCACCTTTGTCCTGCGCAACTGAAACAAAGGGACTATCCCGCCTGAGCTTTTGTCAACTCGGACTTCCTCGGGGATTTCTCGAACACGCTCCCTGCACTCGTTCTTCAATCACTTCCAAAACTGTTGAAGTCTTCCGGCCCTTGCGCATTCACGCTCGCAACAACTTCAACCTTTCCCCCCCTCTCTGACTTGCCGCTGAGATTCAACCTCGACCTGCACTCGCCTGCACGGCTCGAATAACTCAAACCCAACTCTGGGCAAAGTGAGAACAAAAGTTCAACTGTTTGGCCTCCTCGACACACTCTATGCGGAGGAATTCGACTGCCTATAAGCATGAATCTCTTGGCCTAAATAGAGAAACAATTGAAACTCATTCTCTCACTCTCTCAGGTTTCGAACCTGATATGCGATCACATATGCAGCATACAACAGATAAGCATAGAATGAAGCAAACATGCACAAGCATAGTATCAACAATACACAGAGATCAAACACATCCATGGGATTGAATCAGGGATCTTCCTATTAATTCAATAGCTGTACATGGAGGTTTCCTCACAACTCTCTTCTCTGCTCTCTGCTTTCTCTCAAATGCTAATGCTGAACGAATTGTTATCTTACAATGATACAAGGGAGGGTGTCTATACTCCGTTTTCCCTCTTGAAAGCTAAAAACTGTCTAATCTAGACTTAACTATCCTATCTACTTGCATTAAATCTAAATAAATGCCTCAGCTACTTAAGGACGAGAGCTTATCCGCTCAAGGTCCATTACATATACAAAGTGCGCTTCATCACATCAAAACATTAATGTTTGGTGCAGCCATATTACAATGTTTCAAAATTGAATGCTGGCGCTGTCCAGCTGTTCCTTTTCCTCCTCGCGCTGGCTCGCTTGAAAGGGGAGCGATGCTCCTGCATCATTCTTTATGGTGTTAATCCATTTGGAGAGCTTTGGTCTGTTTAGTACTCAGTGTGTTCTATTTTTTTTTATCAACATTTGAATTTCTCATAAATTTGAATTTTTTTCTCATGATAATGATCACGGTTCTAATTTTACTATAATGTGGCAGGATGATCGTGGTAAATCAATAGTGGCCTCAGAACAAGTAAATGAACAACAATTTAATGTGCATTTTATTTCTATGACGATCAATTATTTTATTTGTTTACATAACTGAATTATCATTTATTTTTTCGAATATGTAGTCAACGAGACATGACATTGATGGTGATTCGCTCAGCGAAAGGGATATCTATGAATCTGTTGACCCTATGATTTTAATAAGGAAAAATATCAATAAAGGAAACAAGGAACTAACTCACTTGTTAGATATTCTAGATCAAACTTCTGAGGTTGAAGAAAGGATCAAAGAAGTTATGACTAGGCTTAAGAAATATAAGGTAATAACCATAATTTCAAGTGGTTTTATTTTTATGTCATAAGATAAATTATGAAAGATTGATTTTTAACTTTTACATTATCTTAACGGAAAAATGTTTTCTTTCTTATATAGAGATTTTTGGATCCTTCTGACACCAAAATGAATGGGATCAGTAGTAGTGGCGCTGCACAGATGCCACAGGGTCCCAATGTTGGCCCTTGTATAGATGCCATGACACAGCTATTCATATCTCCACCTTCCACACCATTAGGTGGGAGCCATACACGCCCATCGAGGAAGCAACCACAAAGGTAGGCTATGGAGGTGGTGACGGAGATGAGGCCAATGATTTGACAAACTATATGGTTGTTTTTCCTAAAGAAATACGTGTGACCAGCACAGGGACCCTTAAGGGCACCTTTATGGTCAACGAGGAAGGGATTCCATTGAAGCAGGTTAAAGTACCAGGTAATTATTTCATGTTCTCTATGTATACAAATATAAATCATCTAAATTATTATTTTTAAATTAATAATCATATAATCATTTTGCATGTAGGGAACAACGATTTTTACAGGTCCTTGGAGAATAAGGCTTTGTTGATTTTTGGGCCCACCATACAGGAGAGGTGGAATTCCCAGAATTCCATCCTCAAAAAAGAATTGATGGATTATCTAGAAAACCTTTTTGGTGTAAATACTTTTAATAAGACCTTGGCCACCGCCAAAACTGGCCAATAATTAAAATATACGCAAGAAACATATAGGAAGCACTTGAAACAAAATGATAGGTATGAGCATCCTCTGATGATTCCAGAGAGGGAGTGTAAGTCCCTCACTGAGGACGCAAAAGAAAATAAATTGACAGATGAAGGAAAAACACCCTCTGGTCCCAGAAGGTAAATTACAATTTCAATTGAATACCTTCAATTTTGTTTAGATGTAAATAAAATTGTGGTATATATTAACATACTTGAAACTTTTGATGATAGGTTGAATGACACGTCAAAAGACAAAAAATCAAGGCTTTCCAAATGTGGCCAACATAGGCTAGGACATGGAGGCTACTTGAAGTTTTAGTCACGAATTGTAAGTACCTAAATATATTATTTGTATTGGCTTAAAAATTTTAGGTAATTGCAGAAAATAACATAAAAAATTGCATACTCTTATGCAATGCAGGGTGATGAGTTTGGTACTGAAACCATGGAGGAAGACGTCAAGCTTGGTTACAAGTAAAACTATAAAGAGGTGGTTGAACACCGAAAAATCTTGGGACAAATACCAAGAACCACTTTGTAGGATAAGGTAAATAAAATTCAATCCACATTAACCTTTATTATTAAAAGAATATAGTCATGTTGGATATTATTAATATTTACAACTTTGTTTTAATCAGGGGAGCAACACTGAAAACGATCGCACTAGTACTATTGGAGAGCAGTGAGTTGATAGCAGTTTACAACCAGAAGATGGTTCTGATCCCATTCAGTCCCAATTTTCCACGGGGCCGCAACCCCACAATGGTGGTACGATCGAGCTATCACATGAAGATAATATGGTTGTATTTTAATCATATACTTAATAATTTCATAGTTATACATTTTGTACTTCTATTTTTTTTACTTATACATTTATGATTGTCCTTATAAAGTTTGTGGTCTCAATGGAAGAGAATGTTGTACTTGAGGCTCGTACAGTTGAAGAGGAGAACGCGGGGGAAACCATTCCAATGGTGTCGACTAGTGCACTAGGTAAATAATGACATTGCAGGTGTTTTTTTAATATTACTAAACTAGTTCAATGATATTTTAAAAATGGCCATTTAAATTTTGTATTTTTTTATTTTGTAGGTGATGCCTCATCACAACCCATTACACCGTGAGTACCCTGCGACTAGGCATGCACTGCCTGATAGGATGTAATCACAATCATATTTTGAAGAGAACCCAGAGAATGAAGACGTAGATATTAATGAAATTATTAGGAACTATATAGATAAGAAGAAGAGGTCGTCTAAAGGTACTAAATGATGATGTACATGAATATTTTAATATGTTTGTTTTTGCTGTAAATATTTGATTTATATGTTGGGTATTGGGGAATTGAGAGTGATGTGAGGGGGGGTGAGGGGCCATAAGAGATTCTGACTTCACGTGGTTGGCCCTATTCAGTAGAGAATAATTTATTGGAGCCATTTAATCTTGGAGCAAACCTCCCTCGATCCAATAGAGCAGCAACAATGTAATGTACCCCAAATTTACCAATAAAAAAAAAATTAATTAGGGTCATTAGAGTTGTTCATTCGTCTTCAATACCTTTCAAACATTCCTTAACTATACTGCGAAATAATTCTATTACTTATTTTATCTTCCGCAATTCATACTTAGCATTTCCTTGACACAGATGCAAGTTAAAAATGCAAGTCTAACTCAATCACATTCTCCAAGAGAGGGTGAAAGGGTATCTTAATAACTAAACCATTATATTCACCATGGTAATTCCATTCTATTCATGCACAAAGTACCATAGGGCATATTATGGGATTACATAAATACATGTAACGACCCATAGGATCAAAGTATTGTTCAACTCCTAGGTCATATGTGCAATGTCTCTTTTATACATAACTATTTCATGCATAGTTATTTCTAACATGGCGCCAATACGTATAAGCATTAGAGCTCTGAATGGTTGTGACTAAAAGGTTGGTACAGACGGTTTCATTTCTTATCGTTTAACACTCCCATTTTTAGTCATTTAATGCTCCCATGGTAACCAACTTTGGAACAAGGGCCAACGAATCATATAGGTTGGAATAAACCATAACCAGATGAGAAGGAAAGACTGAACTATAACCCTAAACGGATTGTCACCGCACTCACCATAAATATTGACAAGAGATCTACAGAGGTAAGAATTTCATGACTTAAATAAACCCTACCTGTGACATTTATGGTGTCCTATAGCGTACTCCTTTGGGCCATCACTCAACCACCATTCCCATTGTGTCTCTACCACCTCACTCTATTCACATGGCCTAGGTAGAGCTCGTAACTATCACCATTAATCTGCTTAGCGGAGGGTTTTCTAAGACTATTGTTTCATTCTTATTCTGTGGCTCTGTGTATTTGCAAAATGATACAACGCTAACCCTGGTAATGTTAAACTCAGTGGCATGGCCAGAAGTCGCGGAGTTGGGCTCGCTCTGGGTGGAAAGAAAACTAGGAGGACGTCACCAGTCGGATACCACCCTATGCGAGGTAAGTAACCTTTCGGTTGTTTTATCCAAACTCTCTGTGTTACTAAAGAGTCACCATGTGCACCAATCACCTTCAAATTCCTATTAGTACTACTGGTCCCGACTTCCGTGGTCTGAAATAGCATTTTTAAAAGTTGGTAGTATACTCGGCAATGCTTAGGGTTTTATCGTGGCTCCACCTTTAACCTTTGTTTCAATTTTTTTTAAAACCCTTGTACTTTGCGAAAAACATTCTCTTTGTGAATACTCCCATAGGAAGTTCCTAACTGTAAAACAAAAAGGTCAAAGGGAGCGAGAATGTCCACCAAGCTAGCTCAGTCATAAATGTAATGTTGGGTTTATTGTATCTTTGGCTGCTCGTTCTGTGTTATTAGTGTTTACACCACCCAATATAGATGTGAATTTGTTTCCTGAGCTATTCAGAGATCTTGCTTCTTTGGCATAACTCCTTACTTGTTTCTTTGTTTGACTGTATTCTTCATGGATTTTCTTCAGTTTTATATCATAGTTAGAAACTAGGTTTTCTTTTGTATGAAAGGTGTTTTTCCCTATGCAGTATAAGTTTACGATTTTGTTCTTTTGAGTTTTTAAATTAACAGTTATGAAGACTATAAAGGACTCTTATGCCTCTGTTTAATTCTTCCAAATTAAAATCTCTTGATTCTAATAATATACCACTCGATGCTTGCCATGATGCAATTTCATTTCAAAAGAGAACGAAATAAATTAGTAGGATTATCCATTGTATGTACAGGGAGTTCTTTTTGTCTGAAAAGTGCCTTGAGCATCTGGTCTGTAACTTTATTACTTGTGGTCCACATCATTATACTGTGAAGATTTAGGTTGTAGGGTAACTGTTCGAACATTCCCTTAGTTCCATCAGAGTTATACTTCCAGTGGGTTTATATAATACTTGCCTCGGGTTCTGTGCGCTAAAACAAAATGTTGTGTGTAACTTATTTGAATTTCATTTTATCAGCAATTCATAAATTTAAGAAACTAATTTCGGTGTCCCATAAATCTTTCTGTAATTTGGGGCTGGTAAAAATTAATATCTCTATGGAATATAATTTTCCCTGTGCAATCTTGATCATTCTGGAATTCTGAGGCTAACTTGTAAATTCTCCCTTGTTAGTGTAAAGAAAAAGGATTTTGGGTATTCAAAACTCTGCTCTTGGCTTCATTTATTTGTCATAAGTTTTTAGTTTAATTACTTATGAGGGAAGTCCCTAAGATTCCTATCTGTAATCTAAATTGGGAAATTTTGTAGAGAATATTTATACTATGTCCTATATATTGTTCGGCGTAGGCAATGTTTTTACATGTTGGACAATGTACTATCTAATTTTACATTTGCGCAATCAATTAATTTTTTTGGTTACACATCTAATGATGGGACCCCTATTTCCACTATGAGGGTACCCATCAACCATTTAAAGTTCACTCCTCCCTTCTATGTGTCGATAGATCTCTTCAACGACACCGACTGAAAGTGCGCCTGCACCAACTCTTAAGCTAAGTGCTAAAATTGTGTGGAAAGACTTCGTTGTCTTAATTACTCTATATTCAATATTAATATTTTATTTTCTTTTGTCTCGACACTAATTTACCCATCTCAGTTTCATTGCAGGACTTATACAGTCACAATCAACGGATCCAGGACAATGCCTTACTCGAAAAAGGTATTCGAGTTCTGATTTTAATATTTAGGTTTGAAGGATTCAGATTCGGGTTTTCTGTGATACTGGGTACTTAACCAAGGTATTATATTTGTAAGTATTTGGATCCAAGTCTATGGCTGTACAGATCATTTATTCTTTTTGTTAATAGGATGTACAAATGTTTCTTCAACCCCACGAATAATGTTACTTAACTAAGAAGTCTCTGTACTATGGATTGTATATCTTTGAAAAAATTCATTTATGGTTTACTGTGGGATAAATGAACTGTACATTTTTATGCCATTGGCATAGTCTGATCAATGGAAATTTTACTTGACTTTCTCATGTGTCCAAGCATCGATAATCTTGCCATGTATGAGTAATTAGATGTATAAGTAGTTATGAAATTTTGTGCAAGAAACTATATATGTGTGTGTGTGTGTATATATATATATATATATATATATATATATATATATATATATATATATTCCTATTATATACTCATCCTAAGTCTCGTTTTGGCATTTTCACAGTCTAATATACTTAGATATTTAATATAGCCCTACGTATTTAATCCTACAACAATATATATACATATATTTATGTCTTGTGTTCACTTCCAGAATTTCGATTTGCATTTTTCAACCAGCTAATATTCCTTAATTTGAATACCTATACGTATATACTCACATGTCTAGAAATGTTAAATCAATACAGTAATAATTCCATTTTATTTAGCTTAGATGAATATCCAATGTATTTACATAACTCAATTCCATCAACTTCTAACACACGCAGTAGCTTTCTTAACTTCACTCAATGAATACAATCAAACTATAAGGACTTATGTTGCCATTCATTTCATTCTACCAGCTAATAAACAGTAAAACAAATTCAACAAGGAGTAAGTAGATGTACATATCTGAACAAAGTGTTGGAAAAAAAAATGGAACAACCAAGTTCCACCCAACCATACAACAAAACAACCAATCTACTTGCTTTGTTCACCCCCTAGTCTGACCATGAATCCATGACGGTGAACTCCAAACTCCTCCTTAGCTATCATCCTTTTTCAGAATAAGAAACATTCTCCTTGCCTCACACTCAAAAACTAGTGTTCATAACATCAAGTGATGTTCCTCTCCTCATAATACTAGGCAACATCCTGCCTCCTCCCATATTCTATCTATGCAAAAGCACCTTGTGCCTAGGTCTTTTCCCTTGGAAATTTTCATAGCTTTACAAATCCCTGATTTTCAGGGGATACCAATGGCCAAATTCATGATATTCCAATTGTAACATTCAACCCTTAGGTAGTTCAAACATGTTCCCCACTCATGGAGTCATGGTCAGTTGATTTCAACCTGACTGTTCCATTTGTCTCTCAACAATAAATATAACATATTTGTTTTCTTACAAGTGTCATAGTCAAAGAGTTGGTTGGTAAAATCAAATATTTTCCCAACAGTCATCATAATAAATTACAATTAACTAAATTCCAAATTTGGAATTGCCATAAATGGCAATAATTTTCCAAATTTGAATTTACCAAAAGCGAAAATAAATTCCTAAGTGTATTCAGAGTTTAATAATAATTTTTTTGTGGGGGATATTACATCATTTTCCCCTTCATTAAAACACTATCCTCAGTGTTCGTTCCTTTCTCGGAACATGGTTGGATAAGATTTTTGAAAATCTTCCTCCAATTCCCAAGTGGCCTCCTCAGGACTAAAGTTCTTCCATTGGACTTTTACCTGGGCGATGACTCTGTTCCATAGTGCTATTTCTCTCCTGTCTAGAATGCACAGGGTTTCTAATTGGAACTCGCCTTCTGGTTCCACCTGCACCATGTTCCAATCGATTTTGTGAGTAGGATCATGAACATACTTTTTTAACAAAGAAACATGAAATACATTATGAATTTTTAGATTTGTGGTAAGTGCAAGTTGGTATGCCACGGGTTCAATTCGAACTAAGATCTTGAAAGGGCTACAAAACCTGGGTGCCAACTTGGAGCAGTTCCCTAAATTTAATGAACTTCTTCTTTCTTTAACTTTTAGATACATGTGGTCTCCAACTTGAAATTCTTGGTGTCTCCTTTTAAGGTCCACGTAACTTTTTTGTCTGTCCTATGCCTCTTTTAAATTCTAGTGTACTTTTCTTACCATATTCTCCATTTCCTATAGCATTTTTGGTCCCACCATGATTCTATCAACTAGGTTATCCCAGCGAATCAAAGTTGTGCACTTTCTATCATACAGTACTTCGAAGGGGCTCATCTTAAGCCGATGTCTGGTAACCATTATTGTATGAAAATTCCACCAAGTACAGGTAGTCTTCCCACTTACTTGGTTTCATCCTTACGTACATTCGTAGCATATCTTCCATGATTTGGTTCATTCATTCAGTCTTCCCATCCATTTGTGGATGGTAGCTTGTGCTGAAATTCAAGTTAGTATTTAACCCTGCAAACAATTATTTCCAAAATGTAGATGAAAATTTTACATCTCTATCTGAAATCACCATTTTAGGAATACCATGTAGTCTAAAAAATTCCTTCATGAATATTTCAGCAATGTTAATATCTTTATAAGTAGATTTTATAGGAATAAAGTGTGCAGATTTTCTAAGCTTATCAATTACTACCATAATTGAATCATTATGTTTTTGAGTTCTAGGTAAATCTGTGATAAAATCCATTGATATAGTTTCCCATTTCCATTATGGTACAGATAGAGGCTGCAACAGGTCAGCTGGGTGTTGGTGTTCAACCTTCACCTGTTGACAATCTTGGCACTTAGATAAGTATTATGTTGTCTCGCCTTTCATATTATGCCAATAAAATAACCTCCTTAGTGTTGTTACCATTTTATGGTATCCCAGATGACCAGAATATGGTTTCTTGTGTACTTCATCTAGAACTGTTAACTTTAATTTAACAGAATATGGTATGTATAATCTTTTTTTAAATCTTAGTAGACCACTTATGTCCAAACTCAGATCTGTCTTGTATAAATTTTCTACATTGTTTTGTAAATCTACCACTGTTTTAAGGTATTTTCCATCATTATTACTTGCAACCTTTATCCTTTACTCAATGTCTCTTTCTTCCCTACTAATGTTTATCTCAAACAGCCCATGAATTATTCTACTTAAAGCATCTACCACCTTGTTTTCCTTACCCTTGATGTGCCTTACCTCGAAATAAAATTCGCTCAAGAAGGCCAACCATCTTGCTTGTCTTGCGTTAAGGTCTGGTTGACTAGACACAAATTTCACGCCACTATTATCAGTTAGCAACATAATTTTTCTTCCCATTATATAGTGTCGTCACATTTTTAATGCATGGATGACAACTGCTAACTCCAAGTCGTGAGTGACGTAGTTTCATTTGTGCTCTTTTAGTTTTCGGGACTCGTAACAAATAACATGACCTTATTGAGTTAGGAAACCTCCCAAACCTTTTTTGCTTGCATCCACACAGACTGTGAAGTCTTTATCCAGGTCTGCTACCCTTAAAATTGGTGCAGTCATTAACAATTCCTTTAACTTATTAAAACTGTCCTGACACTTATGTGACCAATTGAACTTGGTCCCCTTCTTCTGTAGGGATGTGATAGGGTATGAAATCTTAGAGAATCCTGCTATAAATCTGTGGCAATACCCGATGATTCCCATGAATGACCAGATATCTGCTACATCCTTAGGGATAGGCCATTCCATGATGGCTCTTATTTTCTTCGGGTCGACTGCAATACCTTTTTCAAATATCACATGTCCTAGTTACTATATTTTCTTTTGATAAAAGTCACATTTGTCAAATTTAGCATACAATTTGTGTTTTCTTAAGGTTTGAAATACTATCCTTAGATGTTCTTCACGTTCCTCTTATGTTTTCGGATACACTAGGATATCATCAATAAATACCAAAACAAACTTATCCAAGTACTGACTGAAAATGTGATTCATTAAACACATAAAATTTGTTCGTGCGTTAGTGAGACCAAATGGTATAACAACAAATTCATAATGTCCATATCTCGTTATGAACGTTGTTTTACTTATGTCTTCATCCTTTATTCTGACCTGGTGATAACCAGATATTAAATCCAACTTAGAAAAAATATTTTCCCCACCTACTTGATAAAACAGATCATTGATTCTAGGTAGGGGATATTTGTTCTTAACAGTCATTTTGTTTAATTGTCTGTAATCAATGCATAATCTTAGATTTTCATCTTTATTTTTAACAAATAGGACTGGTTTTCCCCATGGCGAGACACTCAGTCTGATATATTCCTTGTCCAATAGTTCTTGTAGTTGAATATTTAATTCTATTAATTCGGGTAAACTCGTCCTATAGGGTGCCTTATATCTGGGGGTTGAACCAGGCAACAGATCGATAGAGAAGTCTATCTCTCTTCTTGGGGGCAATTTAGGTATTTCGTCAATGAACACGTCTCTAAAATCATGTAAGACAACAAAATATTCTAGGCTAGGTTTAATTTCTTTATCCAACAGATTTGTCACTTGGATAGCATAAATATGACAACCTTTCCTCATGCACTTCTTAAATTGCATTGCTAAAATCTGCCTAACTGAGACTATTTTCGTATGCCTTGTAATGTCCTAACAATGTCATTTTCCTCTTTGTAAGTGAGTGTCTTTTCATAAAATCCAAAAATTATTTATGCCTCTCTAACCAGTCCATCCCAATAATTGTGTCATAAGACCCTAATGGTAGAATATTCAGATATATTTTTGTGTTTTGACCAACTAAACTGAACTCATGGTCATAAATGAAATCAATTACCTTTTTTTTTGTTCCTGTTGCTAGTTTTACTAGCCAATATTTTGCATGTCTTATTTTCTTAAGTTTATTTGAATCCACTACACCAAGAGAGACATAACTCAAAGTATCCCCTAGATAAATTAAAACAAAAACACGATTATTGTTAACTTTACCTTCAACTTCCACTACAGTGGACTGGTGATCAGCTTGTTGGCCATCAACGACTGCATTAATCCTGTGTAATCTTCTTCCCACATCTCCCACTATAGAGGCTTCCTGTAGGTTGTGAACCATAGTGCTAGCTGCAGAATTTAAATGTGGGCAGTTCCTCCTTAAGTGAGGTTCTCCACATTCCCAACATTTTAATGGTTCTCTAGGGTTGTCCCCAAACTTCTTGGTTCCCAGATTAACTGGTTTACCTCCTCCTTGGGTGTTCTGGTTATTGGAGTGAAAATATTTCCTTGGAAATCTCTTTGCTGCATTCCGAAAAGGGGTTGGTTGATATCCCTTCTTTCACTGGTTCATTTTGTCTTGTTTCTTGTCTTTCCAAGCCTTGGGAAATTCATATCAATATTTGTATTGGTCGTAACACATTCATTCCTTTCTAAAAACTTCTCTTAAGATATTGGGGTTGTCGAACTCGATTCTGTCTATACAGGACTATGGTAAACAACTTAGGAACCACTGGATTTTTACCTTGTCCTCCCAGATATAGGGCACGAACCTTAATAATTCCAGAAATTTGTTTATCAGGTCATCCATAGTCATTTGACCAAGTCGTAGCTCATAAAACTCTTTGGTTTTTATTTCATAGTAACTTTACGACAAATACTGTTTCTTAAAGGATTTCTTGAAATCCGACCGCTCCATTTGTTTTTCCTTTAGGCCCTTGGATAACTTCAGGTCCTGCCACCATATACTTGCTTTTCCTTTCAATTTATATATGGCCATTATGACCTTCATGTTGTTGGAATAATTGTATATCTAGAAATACTTTTCTATGTCTAGTAACCATGCTTCAACCTCCTCCCCTGTCCTAGATTCCCCGTCAAAGGTGGACGGTTTGATTTTCTTAAACTCTCCCTCCAGACGGTCCACTTTTTTCCTATTTCTTCCTATGGTTGTTTTATCTTCTGCTGATGGTGTACCTTCGGAAGAGTTGTCCCATTTTTCCGCTTCAAGACCATAATTCTTGGAGGCCCTTTTACTGATCCCTTCTTCCTGGTTATTTTCTTTTGGGATCTTATTTGTTACTATGCTTCACAATAGTACTTCATTTATTTTATGTTGTTCTTGTTATGCTTTTTTCAGTTTCTCATTGTCTGCCTTGAAAAATTACAGTTCCACAATAAGATTTCTCATGGTTTCCAGAACCTGAGTAGCTGAACTTCCTTCGCTAGTCTACCTAGGTTCTTCAGGAGATCCTTCCTCGGGATTCTCCTCAAGTATGATATATTCTTCATTCTGTGTTTCCATTATCACAACATAAATAAAGTTTTTTTGTTTGTAACAGTAAATGTTTTGTTAGTTTTTGATTAAACAGAAAGAATGTGCTAAGAAAACATTTTTGGCCCTGATTAAGGTCCAAGTGTTGTAACCTTTGCTCTAATACCATATGTAATGTACCCCAAATTTACCAATAAAAAAAAATAAAAATTAGGGTCATTAGATTTGTTCATTCATCTTCAATACCTTTCAGGCATTCCTTAACTATACTGTAGAATAATTCTATTACTTATGTTATCTTCCACAATTCATACTTACCATTTCCTTGACACAGGTGCAAGTTAAAACTACAAGTCTAACTCAATCCTATTCTCCAAGAGAGGTTGAAAGGGTAGCTTAATAACTAAACCATTATATTCACCCTGGTAATATCATTCGATTCGCACACAAAGTACCATAGGGAATACTATGGGATTACATAAATACATGTAACAACCCCTAAGATCAAATTATTGTTCAACCCCTAGGTCGTATGTGCATTGTCTCTTTCATACATAGTTATTTCATGCATAGTTATTTCTAACATGGCGCCAGTACATATAAGCGTTATAGCTCCGAATGGTTGTGACTAAAAGGTTGGTACAGGTGGTTTTGTTTCTTGTCGTTTAATGCTCCCATGGTAACCAACTTTGGCACAAGGGCCAATGAATATGATAGGTAGGAATAAACCATAACTAGACGAGCAGGAAATACTGAACTATAACCCTAAATGGATTTTCACCGCACTCACCATAAATATTGTGTTCATGGGGCCTAAATCCCTTGATTCAATAGCAGGAACCAAACCCGCCACTGAGGCACAATTAGACTCTGCAATGTTTGGAGTGGAATGGTTCTCCAGATCTTGCAATCTGGCCAAATTATCGATGGGCTTTCTGTTTTCTGGTGAAGTCTCTTCCTTCTGTTAGGATATTTCCTTTTCTGTATTTCTCTTGGGCGAGGCTAATACGAGAGAGGAAAGCCAGTATAAAACAACTTGACAAATAACAGGACAAAGGTTTTAAATAGAGGGAAGAGGTCAAGTTTTGGATAACCCACTGCTCAAACATGCAGACAGTGATTCTATGCCGCAGGGATTAGTACTAATACATTAACCAAATGAGCATACAATCACTATCTGAGAAAGAAAAAAAGAACTAATTTAACAGAAGAAAACACATAAGTAATCAAGATCATGGTAAGCAAAATAATTCATCTACCATAACATTCATCACATAACAACACAACGATTCATTCTCATCAGTAAAGCAAAGAACATCAAGACATTGCACCAGATAACTTGACAATAGAATTAATTTCTCTTACTCATTTACTGCATCAGTCATGCAATAGGAAAGGAAGTAATTCTTCTCCAACTCCAATCACATACATCTGATAAAAATACCTTGTCTTTGGCCTAGAAGGACTTTTCAATTCACAACAGTTTCAAAATAATTATCAATAGCCAAAAAAAAGGGAGTTATTACAACAACCATCGACCCTTTTACTCATCAATCAATGTCTCTATTTATAATCTAAAATTCAACTGTAATTAACAACTAAATACAATTTAGGCCAAACAAAAATTGCCAAGTAGAGTGGTCATCCAATAGTTTCTTTCAATGGTCCACCTGAGATGCCTCTTGAAAAGGATGGCTTCTTTCATATTCAGACCAGTTGATGAATAGATTTTCACAATTTTTAGCCCATGGGAACCTGTGTTGTTCCATAGGGGCATCATATGCTCCTCTGATGTCTACTGCATGTGCTCGGTATTTTACCAAACTGGAGTTCAACAGTTGCAGCATGGCTCGAGCTTGGATCGGATGGCCTACAAATTGTTTCACTTGTCCTGGCATTGCATCAGTGACTTTTGTGTACCCTTCGTCCCAGAGTGAGTCTTATATTGAGTGTGTCATGAGCACATCACTCAGGTTAGTGAATTCATCAGGAATGCCAAATTCAGAGAGACCGACATATTTCATTATTTTATTAATTTTACCCCAGTGTTTCTAGCACTTGGCCCACTGATTTTGTATTTCT
>JASDQU010753280.1:16744-28472 GCA_032191745.1 Picea mariana | reverse complement strand
TATACATACATATTCCTATTATATACTCATCCTAAGTCTCATTTTGGCAAATTTCACAGTCTGATATCCTTAGATATTTAATACATCCCTACGTATTTAATCCTACAAAAATATATATACATATATTTATGTCTTGTGTTTACTTCCAGAATTTCGATTTGCATTTTTCAACTGGCTAATATTCCTTAATTTGAATACCTATACGTATATACTCACATGTATGGAAATGTTAAATCAATACAGTAATAATTCCATTTTATTTAGCTTAGATGCATATCCAATGTATTTACATAACTCAATTCCATCAACATCTAACACACGCAGTAGCTTTCTTAACTTCACTCAATGAATACAATCAAACTGTAAGGACTTATGTTGCCATTCATTTCATTCTACCAGCTAATAAATAGTAAAACAAATTCAACAAGGAGTAAGTAGATGTACATATATGAACAAAGTGTTGGAACAACAAATGGAACAACCAAGTTCCACCCAACCATAGAATAAAAAAACCAATCTACTTGCTCCATTCACCCCCTAGTCTGACCATGAATCCATGACGGTGAACTCCAAACTCCTCCTTAGCTATCATCCTTTTTCAGAATAAGAAAAAATCTACTTGCCTCACACTCAGAAACCAGTGTTCATAACATCAAGTCATGTTCCTCTCCTCAGCATACTAGGCAACGTCCTGCCTCCTCCCATATTCTATATATGCAAAAGCACCTTGTGCCTAGGTCTTTTCCCCTTGGAAATTTTTGCATCTTTACAAATCCCTGATTTTCAGGGGCTACCGATGGCCAAATTCATGATTTTCCACTTGTAACATTCAACCTTAGGTAGTTCAAACATGTTCCCCACTCATGGAGTCATGGTCAATTGATTTCAACCCGGTTGTTCCATTTGTCTCTCAGCAATAAATATAACATATTTGTTTTCTTACAAGTGTCATAGTCAAAGAGTTGGTTGGGAAAATCAAATATTTTCCCAACATTCATAATAATAAATTACAATTAACTAAATTCCAAATTCAGAATTGCCATAAATGGCAATAATTTTCCAAATTCGAATTTACCAAAAACGGAAATAAATTCCTAAGTGTATTCAGAGTTTAATAATATTTTATTTTTTTTGGATATTACATCATTTTCCCCTTCATTACAACACTATCCTTAGAGTTCGCTCCTTTCTCGGAACAAGATTGGATAAGATTTCTGAAAATCTTCCTCCATTTCCCAAGTGGCCTCCTCGGGACTAAAGTGCTTCCATTGGACTTTTACCTGGGCAACAACTCTATTCCGTAGTGCTATTTCTCTCCTATCTAGAATGTGCGGGGGTTTTGATTGGAACTCACCTTCTGGTTCCACCTGCACCATGTTCCAATCGATCTTGTGAGTAGGATCATGAACATATTTTTTTAACAAAGAAACATGAAATACATTATGAATTTTTAGATTTGTGGGAAGTGCAAGTTGGTATGCCACAAGTCCAATTCGAACTAAGATCTCGAAAGGGCTACAAAACCTAGGCACCAACTTGGAGCAGTTCCCTAGATTTAATGAACTTCTTCTTGCTTTAACTTTTAGATACATGTGGTCTCCAACTTGAAATTCTTGGTGTCTCCTTTTTAGGTCCACGTAAATTTTCTGTCTGTTCTATGCCTCTTTTAAATTATTTTGCACTTTTCTTACCGTATTCTCCATTTCCTAGAGCATTTTTGGTCCCACAATGATTATGTCAACTAGGTTATCCCAGCTAATCGAAGTTGTGCACTTTCTGTCGTACAATACTTCGAAGGGGCTCATCTTAGCCGATGTCTAGTAACCATTATTGTATGCAAATTCCACCAAGTGCAGGGAGTCTTCCCAGTTACTTGGTTTCATCCTTATGTACATTCGTAGCATATCTTCCATGATTTGGTTCATTCGTTCAGTCTGCCCATCCATTTGTGGATGGTAGCTTGTGCTAAAATTCAAATTAGTATTTAACCCTGCAAATAATTCTTTCCAAAATGTAGATGAAAATTTGACATCTCTATCTGAAATCACCATTTTAGGAATACCATGCAGTCTAAAAAATTCCTTCATGAATATTTCAGCGATGTTAATAGCTTTATAAGTAGATTTTACAGGAATAAAGTGTGCATATTTGCTAAGCTTATCAATTACTACCATAATTGAATCATTATGTTTTTGAGTTCTAGGAAAACCTGTGATAAAATCCATTGATATAGTCTCCCATTTCCATTCTGGTACAGGTAGAGGCTGCAACCAGCCGGCTGGGTGTTGGTGTTTAACCTTCACCTGTTGACAATCTTGGCACTTATATAAGTATTATGTTGTCTCACCTTTCATATTAGGCCAATAAAATAACTTCCTTAGTGTTGTTACCGTTTTCTGGTATCCCAAATGACCAGAATATGGTTTCTTGTGTACTTCGTCCAGAACTGTTAACTTTAATTCAACAAAATCTGGTATGTATAATCTTTTTTTAAATCTTAGTAGACCACTTCTGTCCAAACTCATGTCTTTCTTGTCTAAATTTTCTACATTATTTTGTAAATCTACCACTGTTTTAAGGTATTTTCCATCATTATTACTTGCAGCCTTTATCCTTTGCTCAATGTCGCTTTATGCCTTGCTAATGTTTATCTCAAACAACCCATGAATTCTTCTACTTAAAGCATCTGCCACCTTGTTTTCCTTACCCTTGATGTGCCTTACCTCAAAATAGAATTTGCTCAAGAAGGCCAGCCATCTTGCTTGTCTTGCGTTAAGGTCTGGTTGACTAAACACAAATTTCATGCCACTGTTATCAGTTAGCAACATAAATTTTCTTCCCATTATATAGTGTCGCCACATTTTTAATGCATGGATGACAGCTGCTAACTCCAAGTCATGAGTGACTTAGTTTCATTCGTGCTCTTTTATTTTTCAGGATTCATAACAAATAGCATGCCCTTCTTGAGTTAGGAAACCTCCCAAACCTTCTTTGCTTGCATCCACGCAGACTGTGAAGTCTTTATCCGAGTCTGCTACCCTTAAAATTGGTGCGGTCATTAACAGTTCCTTTAACTTATTAAAATTGTCCTGACACTTCTATGACCAATTGAACTTGGTCCCCTTCTTCTGTAGGGATGTGATAGGGTATGAAATCTTAGAGAATCCTTCTATAAATATGAGGTAATACTTGATGATTCCCATGAATGATCGGATATCCGCTACATCCTTAGGGATAGGCCATTCCATGATGGCTCTTATTTTCTCTGGGTCGACTGTAATACCTTCTTCAGACATCACATGTCCTAGTTACTGTATTTTCTTTTGATAAAAGTCACAATTGTCAAATTTAGCATACAGTTTGTGTTTTCTTAAGGTTTGAAATACTATCCTTAGATGTTCTTCGCGCTCCTCTTATGTTTTCGAATACACTAGGATATCATCAAATAATACCAAAACAAACTTATCCAAGTACTGACTGAAAATGTCATTCATTAAACACATAAAAGTTGTTGGTGCGTTAGTGATACCAAATGGTATAACAACAAATTCATAATGTCCATATCTCACTCTGAATGTTGTTTTACTTATGTCTTCATCCTTTATTCTGACCCGGTGATAACCAGATATTAAATCCAACCTAGAAAAAATCTTTTCCCCACCTACTTGATCAAACAGATCATTGATTCTAGGTAGGGGATATTTGTTCTTAACAATCATTTTGTTTAATTGTCTGTAATCAATGCATAATCTTAGAGTTTCGTATTTATTTTTAACAAACAGGATTGGTGCTCCCCATGGCGAGACTCTCGATCTGATATATTCCTTGTCCAATAGTTCTTGTAGTTGAATCTTTAATTCTGTTAATTCAAGTAAACTCATCATGTAGGGTGCCTTATATATGGGGGTTGAACCAGGCAATAGATAGATAGATAATTATATCTCTCTTCTTGGGGGCAGTTCAGGTATTTTGTCAACGAACACATCTCTAAAATCATGTAAGATGACAAAATCTTATAGACTAGGTTTAATTTCTTTGTCCAACATATTTGTCACTTGGATAGCATAAATATGACAACCTTTCCTCATGCACTTCTTAAATTGCATTGCTGAAATCTACCTAACTGAGATTGGTTTTCATATGCCTTGTATTGTCCTAACAATGTCGTTTTCGTCTTTGTAAGTGAGTGTTTTTTCATAAAAATCCAAAAATTATTTATGCCTCTCTAACCAGTCCATCCCAATAATTATGTCGTAAGACCCTAACGGTAGAATATTCAGATATATTTTTGTGTTTTGACCACCTAAACTAAACTCACAGTCAAAAATGAAATCAATTACCTTTTTTTTTGTTCATGTTGCTAGTTGTACTAGCCAATATTTTGCATGCCTTATTTTCTTAAGTTTATTTGAATCCACTACACCAAGAGTGACATAACTCAAAGTATCCCCTGGATCAATTAAAACAAAAACATGATTACTACAGTGGACTAGTGATCATCTTGTCGGCCATCAACGACTACATTGATCCTATGCAAGCTTCTTCCCACATATCCCACTGTAGAAGCTTCCTATAGGTTGTGAACCATAGTCCTAGCTGTAGAATTTAAATGTGGACAGTTCCTCCTTAAGTGAGTTTCTCCACATTCCCAACATTTTAACGGTTCTCTGGGGTTGTCCCCAAATTTCTTGGTTCCCAGATTAACTGGTTTACCTCCTCCTTGGGTGTTCTAGTTATTGGAGTGAAAATATTTCCTTGGAAAGCTCTTTGCTGCATTCTGGAAAGGGGTTGGTTGATGTCCCTTCTTTCGTTGGTTCATTCTGTCTTGTTTCTTGTCTTTCCAAGCCTTGGGAAATTTAGATCGCTATTTGTATTGGTCGTAACACATTCAAGCCTTTCTGAAAACTTCTCGTAAGGTATTGGGGTTGTTGAACTCGATTCTGTCCTTCCTTACAGGACTGTGGTAAACAGCTTAGGAACCACTAGATTTTTACCTTTTCCTCCCAGATATAAGGCACAAACCTTAATAATTGCATAAATTTGTTTATCCGGTCATCCATAGTCATTTGACCAAGTCGTAGCTCATAAAACTCTTTGTTTTTTATTTCATAGTAAATTTCCGATAAATACTGCTTCTTAAAGTATTTCTTGAAATACGACCACTCCATTTGTTTTTCCTTTAGACCCTTGGCTAACTTTAGGTCCTACCACCATATACTTGCTTTTCCCTTCAAGTTATAGATGGCCATTCTGACCTTCATGTTGCTGGAATAATTGTATATCTAGAAATACATTTTTATGTCTAGTAACCATGCTTCAGCCTCCTCCCCTATCCTGGATTCCCTGTCAAAGGTGGATGGTTTGATTTTCTTAAACTCTTCCTCTAGATGGTCCACTTTTTTCCTCTTTCTTCCTGTGGTTTTTTTATCTTCTATTGATGGTGTACCTTCGGAAGAGTTGACCCCTTTTTCCGCTTCAGGACCAGAATTCTTGGAGGCCCTTTTACTTACCCCTTCTTCCTAGTTATTTTATTTTGGGATCTTCTTTGTTACTATGCTTCATAACAATACTTTATTTATTTCCTGTTGTTCTTGTTATGCTTTTTTCAGTTTCTCATTTTCTACCTTGAAAACTTACAGTTCCACAATAATATTTCTCATGGTTTCCAGAACCTGAGTACCTGAAATTCTTTCACTAGTCTGCCTAGGTTCTTCAGGAAGTCCTTCCTCAGGATTCTCCTCGAGTATGATCTCTGCTTCATTCTGTGATGCCATTATCACAACATAAATAAAAAAATGTTTTTTGTAACAGTAAATGTTTTGTTAGTTTTTCATTAAACAAAAAGCATGTGCTAAGAAAACATTTTTGGCCCTGATTAAGGTCCAAGTGTTGTAACCTTTGCTCTGATACCATATGTAATGTACCCCAAATTTACCAATAAAAAAAAAAAAATAGGGTCATTAGATTTGTTCATTCATCTTCAATACCTTTTAGGCATTCCTTAACTATACTGTGGAATAATTCTATTACTTATGTTATCTTTCGCAATTCATACTTACCATTTCCTTGACACAGGTTCAAGTTAAAAATACAAGTCTAACTCAATCCTATTCTCCAAGAGAGGTTGAAAGGGTAGCTTAATAACTAAACCATTATATTCACCCTGGTAATTTCATTCTATTCGCACACAAAGTATCATAGGGCATATTATGGGATTACATAAATACATGTAACAACCCCTACGATCAAAGTATTGTTCAACCCTTAGGTCGTATGTGCAATGTCTGTTTTATACATAGTTATTTCATGCATAGTTATTTCTAACATGGCACCAATACATATAAGCGTTATACTTTGAATGGTTGTGACTAAAAGGTTGGTACAGGTGGTTTCATTTCTTGTCGTTTAACGCCCCCAATTCTTTTCGTTTAATTCTCCCATGGTAACCAAATTTGGCACAAGGGCCAACGAATCTGATAGGTAGGAATAAACCATAACCAGACGAACAGGAAATACTGAACTATAACCCTAAATGGATTTTCACCGCACTCACCATAAATATTGTGTTCATGGAGCCTAAATCCCCTGATTCAACAGCAGGAACCAAACCTACCACCGAGGCCCAATTAGACTCTACAACATTTGGAGTGGAATGGTTCTCCAGATATTGCGATCTGGCCGAATTATCGATGGGCTTTGTGTTTTCTGGTGAAGGCTCTTCCTTCTGTTAGGATAGTTCCTTTTTTGTATTTCTCTTGGGTGGGGCTGATATGAGAGAGGCAAGCCAGTATAAACCAACTTGACAAATAACAGGACAGAGGTTTTAACTAGATGGAAGAGGTCAAGTTTGGGATAAATCGCTGCTCAAACATGCAGACAGTGATTCTATGTCGTGAGGCTTAGTACTAATACATTAACCAAATGAGCATCCAACTATTGTCTAAGAAAGAAAAAAAGAATTAATTTAACAGAAGAAAACACATAAGTAATCAAGATGATGGTAAGCAAAATAATTCATCTACCATAACATTCATCACATAACAACACAACGATTTATTCTCATCAGTAAAGCAAAGAACATCAAGACATTGCACCAGATAACTTGACAATAGAATTAATTGCTCTTACTCATTTACTACATCATTCATGGAATAGGAAAGGAAGTAATTCTTCTCCAACTCCAATCACATACATCTGATAAAAATACCTTGTCTTTGGCCCAGAAGGACTTTTCAATTCACAGCAATTTCAAAATAAGTATCAACAGCCAAAAAAAAAGGGAGTTATTACAACAACCATCGACCCTTTTACTCATTGGTCGATGTCTCTATTTATAATCTAAAATTCAACTGTAATTAACAGCTAAATACAACTTAGGCCAAACAAAAATTGCCACGTAGAGTGGTCATCCAATAGTTTCTTTCAACAGTCCACCTGAGATGTCTCTTGAAAAGGATGGCTTCTTTCATATTTAGAACAGCTGATAAACATATTTTCACAAGTTTGAGCCCATGGGAACCTGTTTTGTTCCATAGGGGCATCATATGCTCCTCTGATGTCTACTGCATGTGCCCGGTATTTTACCAAACTAGAGTTCAACAGTTGCAGCATGGCTTGAGCTCAGATTGAATGACCTGCGAATTGTTGCACTTGTCCTGGCATTGCATCGGTGACTTTTGTGCACCCTTTGACCCAGAGTGAGTCTTGTATGGAGTGTTTCATGAGAACATCGCTCAGGTTAGTGAATTCATGAGGAGTGTCGAATTCAGGGAGACCGACATCTTTCATTATTTTATTAATTTTACCCCAGTGTTTCTAGCACTTGGCCCATTGATTTTGTATTTCTCGGTGTGGGTCCCAGGTCATCTTCGCCCAGTATTCGGTGGATTTCTTCATGTAATCGAAACTACTTTTTCTAACCATCCGAATTCCATGATTTTCCCTTTCTCACCCCTGCTGGACCACTTCAATGTATTTGAGTCTCTCTACTGCTAACTGTGCCTTTTCGTGCCATTTTTTCATCCCTTTGCATGTTGCGAGTGCCATAAGAGTATCCTCCTAAAATTCGACTATGTTCTCGATCAATAGGTTCCTTTCCTTTTTTAACTCGTTATAAACTCCATTGAATTATTCCTTCAGATATGGAGTGGTCTGTGTGGCCCCTTTATAGTATTTGACAATATGGCATAGGTGTTTGAGCTCCTCTCGAGTGTTGACTAGTTCCTTTTCATCTCTCCTGGCTCTGTCCTGGGAGACATCTAAGAGGGATTTTCCTACGTCGATCAGTTCGGACATGCGAGCATCTGCAGTGCTGATTAGGTTCTCTTCTATGGTAACCACGATGGATTGATCCAAAGTGATCCTTCGCTTCTTTGCGATCCTTTGAACAATGGCCTTCCTCTTTTGATCGTAATAGATCACATAGATGTCTGCTACTTCATCTACGGGTTCTGGTATCTGTTGATATCCCCATGAGAGGTTGTTTTTCAGACTACCTGTGGTGTATATTCGCTCAAGAGTGGTTTCTTGAATTTCTTCGTTCTATTTTGCGGATCCGTCATCTTCTTTTTTTTCACCTGGGACTTGAATATTGGGCGTGATGGAGGCATCAGGTACATACTCATTGCTTACTTGTTCGCCGGTCATAGAGCTGTCGATTCTCTTTTGTGGATTTTCGCCACTCGATCTTGCTTCTATTCCTGTCTGTTAGATTCTCTTATGTCAAGGCCACCTTCGGACCTTGTTTCCATCTGTGAGGTCTACTTGTCTTAGACTTTGGGTTCAGGGGAAGTGATTTTCTCGAGACCATTTTCTTCTTGGACTCGCACCGAGGTGTCATGAGTGGGTTCTGGACTCTCATCGTCATTGTAAATATGTATAAGAGTACTCAAGGGATTGATCTCTTGTGTCTCTATCGAGACCCGGCCTGTCTCTGGTTGAGTTGTCCCTTCTTCTAAAGGATCAATCAGTGATGTTGTGGGTTCAGGGTTGCCCAACCCATGGGAATTGTCGGGGACTGTGGACTCGAGATTATTTGACTCCATTGGGATATTCAGAATAAAAGTTAAGGCTTCATGTCCTATTAAAAGGTACAATTCATCCTACATCCATTTCATCAACAACTCAGTTTGCTGAAACAACAACGTACCCCTTTCTAGTGTAGCTTGATCTTTTGGAAGATCCCTGATTTATACCGGGGATTCCTGGTGAATTCCCACGGATTAAATGTCTTTTTCGGGATCTCTTATTTCTTCATCCAATTCATGTGAAATTGCTTCTCCTGGGCGTCAACTAATTTCTTGAACCGCCTCATTCAGAAATGTCGCCTGCTCTTCGTGGCTCATAGCTCTGAACCTGGTTCCTCGAGGATCAGTTCTCTTGGATGCCATCACATTCCAGTCTTGGTCATTTTCAGTGAATATTTCATCTTCGAACTGGTCATGGGCACAGGGCCAACAGGATGATACCTATGACGTGTGTTGTAAAACCAATCCCTTGGGATCATGTTTGCGAAATCGGCCAGTTTGGAACCAAAATTCCAATTGACCTAGATCGAGTTGCTTAGCATGCGTGGTATCTTTGACCACGCAGAACCCAATATGAAACCCATATGGTACGAAATACCGCTTCTTGTCTTTTACTAAAGTTGCATTTTATCCTTGCAGGATGGTTTGATAGCACATTTCCCCAAACACTAGCCGGCCAGGAACATAAATAGGTAACAAGTGGGGTGCTCCTGTGGCACCAAAAACTCTAATGTAGGTTTCTCGTTCTTCCAAATACCAGTGGGAAATTTTGGCTATAACCTTCTTTGCTTCATCTGATAATCTAGGGAACTCTCTTCTGAAGAGCAAGGAGTAAATGCGTGCAATAAATTGATCGCAGATAACAGCATAGGATTTTTTGTACCTGTTTTCCCATAAGATGTTGAGTATACATGGACAACCAGCTTTGAAGGGTGCCAATTCATATTCATCCCAGCAAAAGCGTTCCTGGCGCAGATCACGCCCAGTAGATACGATGCCATGTAGAAGGCAGGGGTATCTCCCTCCTTCGGCTACTGACCCTGTCTTATGCAGGTGCTTAACTATTTGGAGATGATGGCACCCCAGTTGAAGCATGTGCCTGAAATAGTGATTGTAAAAGCCAGAGGCATCCAAGCCTTTGAAAACTGGGAACAGTCTTTTTCCCCGTGTAACCAGCAAAGTAAATCCATGAGGTATATGTATGGTTCCCTGAGATTGGTCGTTGGGTACCAGCCAGCAATCCGGTTCGTGAATTTTTTGTCTTCTCTCCACCAAGAAGACATGATTTTTCTGGTATCGTGTGATGCATAGAAACTTAAGGCGAAATCTATGCTCAACTTTAGCTCAGAATCTTTGAGATTATAGTAGTTTTGAACCTATGATGGTAGGAAGACTCTAACGCACTCACCGTCATCATCATTAATCAAACACTTTTGGGCATCAGTGTGGTCAATGATCCACTTCAAGAGCTCAATGCACGGAAAGACTGGATATCAGCTTGCTACACTGTGCAGATAAGCCCTGCGTATATTGGGGAGGACCTCATTGTCAAGCTTCATCATTTCAGGATCACTATGCAGGGTATATTCAATGGGTTCCTCTTTCTTGATTTTCTTGAAAACTTCTTCCTATTGAGGAAATGCCATCTTGGCTCCAATACTTGCCTCCATGTCTCCAAAAGTTGGGGGCTGGACAAAAGGCTCCTTGGTGATTCTCTTAATGACAGATACTGGTTTGGGAATGAAATCTAATTTCCTTGCAACTAATGGGGAGGAGCCTTTTCCTACTTAAGATTCTTGTAGCTTAGGGACTCTCGGCGATTTCCTAGTGGACGGTTTTCTTCCCCATGAGGGTTTCCCAGGATAAATGTTGTGTATCTTGTGATTGTGTTTCTCTCAGTGATCCAATATATGATATGGTTATCTAGTAAATTGAAAAGAAACCTAATAATAGCTTAAACCTTAATATGGTATCAGAGTTAAGATGAAGAGATAATCTTTCACTAGATAAAGAAAAATGTCATCGTTGTCATACAAGAAAATTTGGTCTTTTATTGAAGAGGAATTTCAGCCCAAAAATCATCTATAAAAGTGTGTACTAGCCTAGGGAACTCATTGGCACCTTCAGCGCACCTTTTCAGTGGACAGAACTCCCGGAAAGTGAAACCTTAGTTTTCACCGATACCAGAAGCACCAGTCTACAAATCCGTTGGTCAAGTTTGAAGGGGAAAAATTTGGATTTTCTGAAATCTAACTGCACCAGGCTACTCATCTCAGCCAAGCGCACCTCCTGGTAAGTTCAAAATTAAATTATGAGCATTTTCAATTTTTGGTCATTTTCCTAGCTCCAGGTAAAGATGTCTGCAAGCACTAAGCTTGTTAACAAGTTAGAAGTTGTGGAAAACTTTCGTGCCTGGAATTATATGATTTCACTCATTCATGAAGAGAATGACCTAGAAAGATTCATTAAAGAAGATGTACCAAAACATGTCGATGTTGCAGCTAAAGAAAAACACCAAAGGACACAGTTAGGGCCAAGGGAATCATTGCAGATTCTATTAAAGATCACTTGATTCCTCAAGTGGCTTCAAAGAAGACTCCAAAAGAAATTTTTAATGCCCTAACCAGATTATATGAAGGAAGGAACATCAATCGGAATATGAATCTAAGAACTCAACTCAAAAGTACAAGGATGCAGAAAGG
>JASDQU010753279.1:35069-55906 GCA_032191745.1 Picea mariana | reverse complement strand
AAGGAACTGACTATCAGGAGACTTTTTCTCATGTGGCAATATAGACTTCAATAAGGGTTCTTCTTTCAATAACTACTGTGATGAAATGGAAGGTTCATCAGATGGACGTGAAAACACCATTTTTGAATGGGGTAACAGATGAAGAGGTTTACGTGGAGCAGCCCCAAGGATTTGAGGTGCATGCTAGGGAGACACATGTGTGCAGGTTAAAGAAGGCATTATATGGATTGAAGAAGACACCGAGAGGATGGTATGATCATATTGATGGTTTTATGATGAGCTTGGGATTTACCAAGAGTAGTGCATATCCTAACCTTTACTTCAAGGTTGAGGATGATGGACCAGTGATATTAATACTATATGTGGATGACCTCTTTTTGATAGGAGTGGAGAATCTCATCACTGAGTGTAAGAGAAAACTTGTTGCAGAGTTTGAAACGAAAGACCTAGGTTTGATGACTACTTTTTGGGTCTAGAGGTATGGTAGAGGAAGAATGATATCTTCCTAAATCAGGGAAAATATTCTGTGCATATCCTGAAGTGGTTCAAGATGTTGGATTGTGAAATGATGGATACACCAATGGAGTCAAATATGAAGTTGTTGGATGATACAACTTCATAGGTTGTGGATGCTAGATTATACAGGAAGATGATTGAATCATTTATGTATTTGACAAATACATGACCAAATATATGTTTTTCTATGAACACCTAGAGTCAATACATGGTTGACCCCGTGTTCACCTAATTGTAGTAAAACATGTGATGAGGTACCTTAAAGGTACACTGGATTATGAGCTCAAGTATGTTGCAGACAATGAGATCAATCTACTTAGATATTCAGATTCAGATTGGGTCGGTAGTGTTGCAAACTGAAAAAGTACACTAGGATGTTGCTTCACTTTGGGATCTGGTATGATTTCATGGATCAGTAAGAATCATTCATGTGTAACACTCAGTACAAATGAGGAAGAGTATGTGGCATCATGTGCAATAAGTTGCGAAGAAGTGTGACTTCGGAAATTTCTAATTGGATTATTCGATATTGCAATGGAGGTGACCTGTATCTTGTGTGACAACCAGAGTTGTATAAAGTTGTCAAAGAACCCAGTGTTTCATGATAGGTAGAAGAATATAAAAATCAGGTATCACTATATCAGGGATATGGTGTAGAAGGGAGCAGTGAGGCTCCAATATGTGGCTACCAATGAGAAGGTTGAATATGTGTTGACAAATCCATTGTCAAGGACAAAGTTCGAGTACTTCAGGGAGAAGCTTGACTTAGTCCCTCTTCAGAGGGAGTGATGGCTTTAGATGTTACCGCAGGATAGTGGATGTCATGATGACATGTTGTAGCTATTGGAGAGCTACCCATTGTCCATGGATGCATGCTGAAGAGACGAGGTATAGATGTTATCGTAGGGTACTAGATGTCATTCATAAGATATCCAAGTTTTCTGCAGAAAATTGGATAGTCTCATGATGACATGTTGTAGCTATTGGAGAGCTACCCACTAGCCCTGGATGCATGTTGTGAAGTCACTATGGATTTCCTCTGATATATATATTCGTGTGTCCTAAAATCAATGGTCATGAGCTCTCGTGGATGGTGATAGAGTATGTACCGGAAAGAATACCTTCCTCATTAAGAGGGAGTATTGAGATTTTATGTAATTTCAGAAGTTATTCCTAAGTGTAATTGTGAAAGGGTTTATTGATAACTCATTTCTTTTAGGTATTTTAGAGTATAAATAGAGGTTATATAGAGTCATTTTCATAACTCATTGAATATAAGTAAAAGAAAGTAGTATGCACTTATCTAGGAGGCTATTCTTGGTTCATGTCTCGGTCTCTATGGTCTTGATTTCGTGAAATAGCATTGTGTGACATTATATGTATTGGAGGAATCTATACTAAGGAAAGTTTGCAAGGTTTTATCCCCCTTGATGGTTTCCCCGAGGATATATCTTATTGTTCTATGGATATCTATCTTTCAGTTGTGATCCTTTTTTATATTAAATAATAATAAAATAATATAATACTTTAACTGTTGTAAAAACAAAAAGAAATCAATATATTGAGTAGAGAAGAAACACCTCCTTGTGTTGTGTGGGGAAGGTATTGTGGGTGCCAAGAGATACTCTATTTTCAAAAACTTAGTAATGAAATACTAGTTTAGTAATCTTCTTACTCTATGAATTAAGAGACTAGCCTAAGTATTCTACATTACTTATTTTCCCTGGTGGTATCATATCCTGGATAGGGGGTGGCCCGATGTAGAGATACCAAGTGAAACAGAGTCTATGGTTTGGTGGAAAATCACTACCAAATGAAACAAAGCCTATGGTTGGGTGGAAAATCGCTACTAAGTGCAATAAATCCTATGGTTGGGTGGAAAATCACCCTGCCTCAATTAGTTGGTTGCTCTGCAATATTCAATTCGATATGTACTTCAAATTTGTTTTGTAAATTATTTATATATTCTAATATTTATGAAATATGTATGGTTGATGGGTAAATAAATATGTGTTTATACTTTTGTTTGAGGTTCATTATTTTTCCCATGTGATTAAAGGACTAATTTATGTCTACTACTTTTCCCTCTAAACTCAACAAGAGTTTAATTTTTTTCTACAAAAGAATTGTTCCTTCAATGATTGTGGTCTAATGACTTGCTTTGCTTCTATAGTTGTTTATTTCCTAATATTGTGAAGGATAGAAATCCCACTTGCCTACAGGTATGGTTATGTTGATCTATTGAATTGGTGTTCCACTTGTGTCGATTATGAATTTTGTCAATAAATATGCTTGATGAATTGAGTGGGTGCATGCTTTTAACGCATATATAATTAATGATAGTTTCATTTCAATTCATGTGATATACAATTGGAAGTGATTGAATTATAATGGTGTTATAATTCTAATATTTTATGCATGAATGCTAGCAGTTGTTTGGTTGATTGAAAGTTTAGATCATAAGTAGAATGGTATTGGATATGGAAATGAGTGTAAGTCTATAATCACGATTAGGTTCTACCTCATGCAAGATCCAAACATTATGAGAAGAAACACATGCTTATGAAATCTGAATTTTGTATGGAATAGATTTGAATCAAAAGATTTCTGATTGAAATTATTATAATGATATCTCATGGTAATTGTATGTATGTGATATAGGTGATAAGATGGATCTGTCTAGGAAGAATAGATGATGGTTTCTAAAGTTGAAAAGCATTGAGATAATGCCACTATAGTGATAATAGAACCCTATGATATGCCTTTATCGTTGTTGAGATGTGCTATGCTATGTTAGAGCAATCTAGTGGGATGTTTTGGCTATAACACTCTATAAGTATTTATACCATTCCTATGCAAGGAAGCCTTGACAAATGATGGATTGTCCAAGGGACTATGTAGCAAATAAAGGGATGCCTAAGCCTAGAGGATGAGAGAATGCAAGGAAGAGGAGACTTGAATGAATCTGTTGTGGGAGATTCATGTTACATGCTAGTTGGGATCATGAGTACATTGAATGTGTCCAAGAAACAATGAGATAATTTCTAGTTGTAGCAACCATATGAAGTAGATACATATTCATACAAATAAGTATTGTACTGAATTTCACACTTTATCTTGAGTTATATATGTTTCAACTGTGAACTAAAGTTCATAGATTGGAATTCACATCGATGAAATATTTTATGCATCGAAGTGGCCATGATATGCATGTTTATTTTGATGACCGTCGTATGCATATGTCAAAATGATAAAATTTTGGAGGTGTACCAAGACAGTGAAGAGGATGACATTGTAGGTACAACTAAATAATAAATACATAAACATTGCTACAATAACTAAACATTGAGGATGGTGTTATTCCAAGGGGGGAGGGATGTAATTTCCTAGTTTGATCCTCTTGAAAACTTTGTAATTATTTATGTTGAATCATTTTTTATCATGGTTATTTTATTACCATTTTTTAGTTTACACCATGAGGTAGACATACCGTGGTGGTTTGGATATTTGAACACTTGTATATATTTCTATTTTGCATTTAATAAAATGACTAGGACTGAATGAGGTAGGAGAACCTAAACATGATATGATACCACAAGTGGGGAAATGTAAGGGGGTTTTAGGGAATGTTTTATGCCTAGTTACCTATGTTTCCTAGCCACTTTGACATTTTTTTAATCTTTACCCTTTTATGGTGCTAAGGTGAGCCTATAGTTTATAGAAGTATGAGAAAGTGAATGTAACCTGCCCTAAATTTATGCAATGGTCTCCTATATCCTTGGATTTTGTCTCCCCTACATCCTTGGAACTAAAAAGAAGTTGGGATTAGGTTATTGGGATCAAAATTTCATTCATAAAAAGAAGGGAAATTTGAATGGGAAGCGGGGAGCTAATTTTTGGAAAAAAAGAAAAAGAGGGAAAATAAGATTTCTTATTTAAAAAAAGAAACCCATCACAGTATGCGATGGAATATCCATGAAAGGAAGCCATTAGATTTGTAAGACAAGCTAAGAACCAAGAAAATCATGTTGGAGTTTAATGAACATCAACCTAGACATTTTTATCTACACACTGAATAACATTAGAGGTAGGATACTTCTGAGGGACTGTTGAGTAGAGATGGAAGGCCTCTTTGTGTTGTGTGGGGAAAGTATTGTGGGTGCCAAGAGCTACTATGTCTTCAAAAATTTAGCAGTGAAATACTAGTTTAGTAATCTTCTTTCTTTATAACTAAGAGACTAGCCTAAATATTCTACATTACTTCTTCACCCTTGCGGTATCATAGCCTAATTAGGGGGTGGCTTGTTGTAGAAATATCAAGCGCAATAGAGTCTATGATTGGGTGTAAAATTTCTCTACCGTAGTCAATTGGTTAGTCTACAATATTCAATCAAATAAGTATTTCAAATTTGTTTTGGACACTATTTATATATTATACTTATGAAATAAGTATGGTTGATGGATAAATAAACAAGTGTTTATATTTTTGTTTCAGGTTCTTTATTTTTCTTATGTGATTAAAGGGATAATTTTTGTCTACTACTTATCCCTCTAAACTCAACGAGAGTTTAATTGTTTTATGTAAAATAATTGTCCCTTCAATGATTGTGATCTAATGGCTTGCTTTGGATTCCGTAGTTATTTATTTTCTGATACTGTGATGGAAAGCTTGCTTGCCTATGATTATGGTTGGGGTAATCTATTGAATTGGTATTCCACTTTTGCACCTATGCATGAGTAATGTATCATATATATTTTTTTATGGTGGACCACTAGCTAATTCAAATTCTAGGCCATGCCTTTTAGCAAGGCTATAAAGGGTCGATGAATAAGCCTTCTACGCAAATTAAAAAATGATCACCTGACATTCCAACGCATCAACATCAAGCACTTGAACTCAGTGAACTCTTTAAATCAATGTTGGGCATGCGTTGTGAAATCCCAACAAATTTGGTTGTCACTCCCAATTTTCTTTGCCAAGACACTTCCACAATGAAATCACTCAATTTTGAAGGTAGAAAAAACATATTGACTTAGACTTTTTCCCTATTGATGAAATCACTTACCTTGTTTCACTAGGAATAGCTTCAACACAACAATGTAGAAACCACTTAGACACAACGATCTAG
The DNA here is from genome assembly GCA_032191745.1 of Picea mariana. Lineage (NCBI taxonomy): Eukaryota > Viridiplantae > Streptophyta > Pinopsida > Pinales > Pinaceae > Picea > Picea mariana. The sequence continues at coordinate 50,261 of JASDQU010753279.1, read as the reverse complement.
CAATTGCTTGAAATCAATGAAATCACTCCAACTAGGCAAGCTAGTGAAATTGTTGACATTGATTTCCATTATGCCTCTTGAACCCAACGATTTGGAAAGAAACCAACGAATAATTATATCTGGGATGTTGTACAGATCAAATTCTAGTTGCAATTAGTCCAAACCCATTTCTTGTGTGTTTCTTGATACTATTGTGCTTTGGGATTATGATCTCTATGATTGGATTTGTAGTATTAGGAGCTTATTGATTAAGATATTCAAGAAATTGAAAAGAAGACCGATGCATGTGAATGAACCAATTCTTAAATAAAGGATGGATTTATAAGTGGGTATAGAAACCAATCTAAGTTGTTTGATTTATGAGAATAATTTCTATCCCTTTAGGAACATTAAATTAGGATGTATGTATCTTGGGAAGAAAAATGATTGGTATCTTAGGTTGAGCACCCAGTCTATTGTATTTCTTTAATTAAGAGTTATATATATATATATATACCATCCTTCCTACCAATTTGTGTATGCGAAGATCTTATAGCTTAATATCACCAATTCATTCTATTTATAATCGTTGTAACATTAAGCATTTCATATGGTTTGACTACCCATTCATTTTCCATATCATTATCAAAAGAAGAGGCTACTCATGTGAGTTATGTCATTAAATCATTGATTTTGTGATGGTTGTGTCATATCACCAACCCATTGTGCTTGTCAATATGGTAACTTTTATGATGGTATGGTAACTTTTATGATGGTTGTGTGATGGTAACTTTTATGGAGGATATCACCAACCCATTTTGCTTGTCAATATGATTGCTAGAAGTTTCCCTTATGGGTTAATTCACCCAAATTTCCTTGTTTGTCATGGTTACTCACATCATTTATCTCCATTTTTAATTGCCAATGCATTGTGAGGTGATTGTTATTAGGATGAACCAATGTGCATAATTGGTGTCACCAATCTAGTTGTTTCTATCACTGGAATTATGTAGCCTCTTGTATTTTGTGCCAATGAAAATTGCATGTTTTGTTTTTGGGAATATTAAACCATGGGGATAAAATTTTTGGAGAATTGAATTCGTCAAAGTTCATACAGTGGACAAATTTTATATGTGGTGTTCTTAGGAATATTTTTTATTTATTTATGAGCTTAGAAAATGTTGGACTATCTCTTAAGAATCCATTAGAATGACAACCAATAAGATGTACATATTGGTTGACAAGGTGGAGGATAATGATAATTTTAATTCATGGTTATTGATGACAAATGCTTGACTTGATACCCATTTCCTCAACATTGTTATAAAGGAGATTATGTATATCAAAATTGGTATCTGAGCTAGGTGGAGAAGAAGTGTCTTTCCTTGACCTACAGATTGGAATTACTTGACATTAGCCTAAATCAACCACATTTGGTGTAGAATATTTTCATGTCATGATGTTCTTCCTTGAGGCCAAAGCAATTCCATGAGACAAATGTGGGGTGTCCACCACTACTAGAGCAGAACCAATTAGGTATCCTTAAAGAGAATGTCCAACACTTCTAAAAGTGGTTAACCCTTTAGGTAAATAATAAGTAATTGTAACAGTGTTTTTGTTTTTAGTAAATATTAGTTGATGGAAATCCTATTGATACTCTTGCAATAAAAAAAAGAATTTCTTTTGGCCTCCTAAATCCATCAATAAATTGGGATTTACCTCCTATAATTTTCATCGCATATCTTTCATCTCATATAGCTAAGAGCAATGGCCCCACAAAAAATGATCCTACTTGTGCTTTGCTTTCTTTCTTCAACCATTTCATATGGAGATTCAACTAGATATTCAACTGACTTTGAGGTAAATGTGTATTTTCATTGCGATCGAATGAAAGATTAATGTTTCTAGTGGACCTACTTGTTTAATTATTTATTCTACATGGGCTTTGTTGGTAGGGGAATTGTGTTTATATGGTATACTTTGAAATGGGTAGTATATGGAAGGCATGAATAGAATCCAACATCAATCTAGCTCATATGCACTCTTTTAAAGTGAAATTTCATCTATAGGATGTAGTACCAAAATATGGCATTGAAGGTTTTTCATAAGACTAGTGAGCAATGCTATATCATATGAGCTAGGCTTGATTCCTCTATAGTCAATGGGAGTCTAGGAAAGATCAATGGTAATGAGAAAGGGCTTATGATGGAGTCCAAGGTGCATGGAAGGATTATGAGGAAGTTCCATTACTACATCATTGTTAGCAACCTCTCAATATCTAAACATAGTGGCCAGTGGCCACCACCAAAGGAAAAGACACGACTACCGCCTCAGCCTTAGTGTAGGCCTACTACACGATAAAAGATTGATGATGGAACCTATGTAGCTTATCGCCATGGATGTCATCACTGCAACCATGATTCAACGCTATAAGTGTAGCATGTAATGAGGAAGAATTGGAAACTAAGCAAGTGAGGGAAATTGTGTGATGGGTTTGCAAATGAAGAAGGAAGTTTCCATATATAAAATGAATGATTAGCTCAAAATAATTGTTGTTTTATTGTTGCTACAAGAGTAAAAAATGCAGAGGTTGATGTAAGGTAATTAAATTCCAATTCAATGCACAACATGTGAACCTAAAGAAAAGAATGCAAATTAATATTTGAAACCAACAAACGTTTTCAATCCCCAAAAAGTTGCCTTTGACTTGAATAAGATCCCAAGTCTATCAACCAATGGTATGAAAAATAAATAGAGTTAAATATTTAGAGAAAAAAATATATAATTCCTAATATAAAATGCATTGTCTAATTGTTCTACGTTTTGGCTTTTTTCGCCAGAATCCAACAACATAAGTCTACACGAAATCACTATTTTCTATTGTTTAGCATCCATTTTTGAATGTAGAAATGGATTTATCATGCTGAAAAACCCTTGGGGCACTCTAATTATACAAAAATATTCACTCAAATATGTGGATCTATCAATTTCTCACCGGATTTCAGGAAAATATCCTCGGAAAATATTGTCAGATAAGAACCAAAATGTAAAAAATTTAGACTACGACAATTCAAAATGTTGTAGACTAAACGTTCTATGTTCTGGCTCTTTTCTGGGGATATTTTCAGTTTAATTTTTCCCAAAATTCGATGAGAAATTTTTGGATCAGCAGATTTGAATGGCTAAGTTTGTATAATCTGAGTGCCCCAAGGGTTTTTTAGAACATTGAACCAATTTATACATTCATAAATGCAATTTAAACAACAAAAAAATGTGATTTTGTCCAGATTATTTCGCCCGGTGAAAAAGGACCAAAATGTAGAACATTTAAACAACACCATATAAACTTATGGAAAACATATACAAATTTTGGTCAACAAAGAAAGTACATAATTAAATTTTAAACACCTGTCATATTTTTATTTATTAACTAATCAAACTAATTAGTTAAGTTAAAGATAAGATGACTATAACTATGGCTAAAAATATCATTGATAAGGACCATTCATAATAATATATTTATGCCGAAAGCATTTTTTAAGAGGCAATTATCATGGGATCTTTGTCATTTTTTCAAACCCATTTGAAACCTTCCACCTGTTTTCTATTTTAATCTGAAACCTGCTACGTGTTTTTCATTTTAGTCTGCCACATATAATTTACCGTCCATTGCCTCAGTTCCCTATTCCTGCCTTAACCGCCTCATTTGTCTTCCACCGCCTCAGTGCCCTGTTGTTTCCTTCACCCATATGTTTCCTTCACTTTCACATGTAATTTTCCATCCACCGCTCCAGTGCCTTGTTGTTTCCTTCACCATACACTACATAATGGTTTTAGCACATCAGATAAGAGGAAACGATAAATTATGTGAAGTGGTTTCAGTCGGAGCCTACTTGACTGGATCCATCACTGACCGTCCCTCGTCTTTGGTTTTTAACTTTCCCCTATGGATAGAGATTGTAGCAAGGCATTTTCTTTTAGAAATTATGTATCACTAGGGTCAAGTTTTTTATAAGGATTGTAGTAATGAGTGACATGGTTTTAAATATGGTTATTTATTTTTTTCTGCCATTATATCTTTATAGGCCCTTGGCTTATAGATGGAGAAGGAAATAAATACAAACGTACCAATATTCATAGACATTTTTTTGGTATGTTGCTAAGTGCTCTTCATTTTGTTCAATTCACTTTTTTCAATCTTTTATTTGTGTGCCTTCTTGGTTTCCTTTTATGTTCTTTGTAATATTCATAGAGAATTTTGCATGGAAAATGTTCTATCATATATCTAGGTATTTTCTCTCTATTTTGTTTTTATTTGTAACTTATTTTGATTTTTGTTTTTGTTATAGATAATTTTAGATGATTAAAAAATGGTTAATTTCAACTCCATATGCATAAAATTCAGCGTATTGGAAGTGGTCCTTTGCTTACCTTGTATAATATTTGGGTTTAATGCCCCTCAACTTTTTGGATTTAGGTATAATTTTTAGGTTAATTTAATCAAAATTTAGATAGTCTTTATCCAACCATTCTTCCAAATTTAGATTCTATTTCAACAGTATTGTAGTTCAAAATTTTGGTTCTCATAACAATATTGTACTTAATCTGTAGTATTGTAGTTCATGTGTAAAATTTTCTTAAAAAATATTATTATTCCATTTTTAGTGTAAAGATGCTTTTCTCTTTGATTTAAGTCTTTTTTTTCTTAAAATTATAATGTTTTTGGCCATTTGATCATTTTTTTAAAATTATATTGTTTTTGGTAATTTGATCACATGATCTCGATCTATACAACTTTAATTCTAGATAAGGATACAAAGCTTCTTTTGAGAGGACCATTCATCAATTTTTGTCATTGTTGGTTTGTTGATTTGAAGTTGTATTATGAGGTTTGAGAACTCTAAAATGAGTACGATTGGTCTGAAAAATCATTTACAAACCTTGCATATTTCAAGATGGACTAATAGTGAACATGAGTGATCATGTTTATGTTCCCAAAGACATGCAGAGTCTCATGAGTATGTGAATGACGATATTTCCTATATGCACCTCAGGCGGCTTCCTCCATTTCGTCCTCTCTCAGAATTTCATCCTCTCAATTACAAGACTAGCAAAGCAGTGGCTACATCACTCTTCAATGGGCACCACAAGCTTGGAGATGGTTCATGGAAGAGGATTCCAACCATTTTAAATCGAATGTTGTAAAATCCAATTTATATTTAATGTTATATTGTTCTGTATGTGTTTTTAATTTTTATTTAATGAATTTTGTGGAGTACAAAATTATAAAAATAAGAGATTCAATCATTTTAAATTAGTTTTTGTAAAATCCAACTTATATTTAATAATGTTATATTGTTGAGTATGTGTTTTTATTTTTTATTTAATGAGTTTTGTAGAGAAAAAAATTATAAAAAAAAGACATTCAAAATTCGAAATATGATCCGCGATGAACTTAAATCAAGGTATATAAATAGACCAAGCTTGTTATTTTTTAAATATTAAATATGAAAGTGTGGTGCTTTTTATAAAGATATTATGAATTTTCCCTGGATGGGGTGCTAGTGGAAAACACGCATCTAGCGGAGCAGCCAGGAGAGAACCACCGTGATGTCAACCATGTGATGGACTCATGCCTCCCCCTCTCACCACCTTAATTCCTTTAATATGACCTTGCATGAGATAGGGCGCCATTACTCTCAATGCACCCTTATCTTCCTTGTTGTCCCTTCAATGTACCAGTGCCATTGTTCTTCTTTTACTCTGCGTGTGTGTTCGTTTAATGAAACACACCAGCTCCTCAGCTTTTATGAACTGCACCAGGTATTCCAGATGCCTCATTCTCTCTTGGCTGATTTATCGAGAGCTTGGCCTCCTACCCAACATCTCTTTGGTCTATTGTCGCTCACTCCCGATATTTTTTGCCATCCTGGTGGTTCAGAGATGCCCAGGCAGTGAGGGTAGTCCAAACGAGGTTCGGCATGGTAGCCCAGTGGACCACGTTTGGCCCTCTTCCCCCCACCTGCACCCTCCCACAGTTCCTCCTCCTCGTCACCGACCTCGTCCTCCTCCCTAGCATAGTCAACTCATACTCTAGCTAGCCTCCTACCTCTTTCATCGTTGTTTTCCTATAGGATGGAGTGGATTGATTTCTCGGGGACCTCGTTGGGATTCAACCCGGGACCTTTGGGAAACTCGGCCTCTGCTTCACACCCAGTTCCATTAGGTCCTCCCAACTCACCGGCCTACTCAACCTCCCAGTCGCTTGAGGCCCCGCTTCTTGGTGCTCGTTCTCAGGATGATGGTCCGGAAGCAAGCCAGAATTCACATCAGCAGCCTCACTCATGAGCCTACTCTAGCACTGACCCAGAATTTTAATTGTAAACAAGCCTCACACTATTGCAAGGATTGGTCTTTGACTTGCGTCGGGACTTGGATGATCTTTGATTCCTCCTGGAGATACTGGACGGCAAGGCTTCACAATTCCTGCATTTTCTCTCAGCATTGCAGGGTGTCCACCACCCCCCAGTAGAAGAAGCTCAAGCAGTAGGAGATGCGACACCATATTGGCACCAGCTCCCCCACTGGGGACTTCAGAGCATGACGCACCAGGCCAGGAGGAGAACATGCCACCAGCCCAGTCGGAGGACACCATGCAGCTGGACGGGACACCCGTCGAGGAGGAACTAGCTCCTCTCGGGGACTCGACACTTGACGCCTTCTTCCTGGACGCGTGGTCACATTACAGCCCCACTACGTGATATGTACATGTGTCTTTTTATTTTTCTATGTGTTTTAATGTGGTTTTGCCTCATGAAGGCCACCTTTATCAGATACTGTCTATGGCTATTATTGTTATGATGGGCACCTTTAGGGACCTGGAATTTGTGTTTTCCTAATGTCAGTGGAAACCTTGCTATGTCTAGCAGTTTAAGACTTAAACTCTAGAATTGTTCGGCTGGATGAGCTGGTTTCCCCTTAGGGCAGCTCAATGTTTACAGCCTGGAACAACAAAAGTATTTTGTAATCTTTGATTTTGACAAACTTTTATACAATCTTACTTATAAAAAAAAAAAAAGATATTGTGAATTTGTTTTTGTTAACATTTGAAATTTTAATTTTATGTTAATGAAATTATCCCTTAAAAAGATTTTTGATTTCAATTGCTTTGATGAATTTTAGAGATTCTTGTTTTATAAGTTTTATATTATTATACTATTAGTATTTTTTTCATAATTATTAAATATTGTGTCACTTTTAAATCTTTTGTTATTAGTTAATATATAATAAGTTAAATAAGTTTTGAATTTATCGTGTTTTTATATCTATATTGTAATTATTTTTGAGTTAAAATTTTTTTATTTTCAATTAATTGGTAAATTTTTTAATTAATTTCCAAAGTTTAATATTAGTATTTTAAAAAGTTTTTATTGTGTGTGATACTTCATTTGTAAACTAATTTTGTTCTATATTTTTTCAAACTCTTCGTAAGAAGTATGTACTAAGCAACTTGCTCGGTGATTGCACCTGGAGATTTGAGGTTTCACTTAGGGAGTGCCTTAACAACACACTCCCTCACCGACTGCTCTATAGCACAGGGACATTTTAAATATATGTTACAAGAATCGTATTAATATAAATATTGTTTGGTATATGTTCAATATGTTAAATATACAATCTATTAAAAAATATTCATATCTCAAATATACATTTTACACATATAATAATAATATACTATTTAATAAAATTAACAACAACTATATTAATATAAATATTGTTTGGTATATTTTCAGCAATGTATATTTTACTTATTAATATGTTAAATATACTTTCTATCAACATACAACAAACACATTAATAAGAAATATTAATATAATAACTAGTATTCATTTATATTAATTAATGTAATTATTGATAGTCATTAATTATATGTGGTTTATCCCCCGGATGGGGTGACACATAGCCTAGGGGAGGCCACGCATCCCCCATGCATACCTCTCCATAAATATGGCTGAACACCACCCCAAAGCCCATTCTTCGAAGTAGGATGGCCATAAATGCTCACAGAGGGAGGGAGGACAACTCCCCTGCGCAGGATTAATGGCGCCCTCACTGATTAATTTCATGGGGATGATGATAGGTATGGGAGGAGGCTGTATGGTCCTATCAACTCCTTGGATAATTCTTTGACTCGGTCATGGCATTCACCATTCTTCTTCTTCGCCCTGTCTCTTTGCTCTACTTGAGGATCTAGCTTTGGTCCTCTCAAACTTCTATGGCCTCATTCTCAGACGTCTCCGGTCTCCAAGATCTACCATGTTGTGAGAGAGAGGGAAACCCAAGCGAGGACCCTCCTGGTACTATTATGCTTCAAGTAAGACATGTCAGTGCAATTTGGAGAGGGATTTATCTATATCCCGGAAGCAACTAATCACAAACTCTACCACACCTCCAATGGCCTCTGTGGAGGAGGAAATATTGGAGGAACCAACTCAAGTTCCACTAGAGTCCTTTCTCTACACGGTCCCAGATGCCCAAGACACCCCTAGAACCAACATTTCACCTACGGATCCAATGAAAACCATGGAAGGTACCACTTGCATAGTCCAGGAGGAACTCCCCATGAAGGACTTCCCGACTGAGCCCCCACTACTCAACCCAGTTGCGGATTGCGACCAGAGTCCACCCTATCTCTTCAGTTCGGAGAAATTGGAGCTCATTTTTTAGATGAGGGGCTACATGATGGAGCATCTCCACCAACATACCCTCATTAGCAACAAAATCAACATGTTGTTCGACACCTTCTCGAACGCACCATTCAAAAAGAGGTGTCTGACCTGCATGCAACCCTTTGCACTCATACCCAATGACAACACTCCTCATAGTGGCTCTCTGGATGGTAGGTTCCATTGTTCTCACAACCCTCCTAATGTTTAAGGTTTCCTAGTCCTCTACGCCTCTCTTACATAGAAATGGAGTTGTGTTCTTGTTTCCCTTCTTTGGTTCTCTATTTAGTTTGAATTATCAGTTTTTGATTATATGTCCAAATAGAATTGTCAACGCCACCAGTTGCCACTTTCTCTAGTTTCTAACTAAATGGTGGAGCAAGTGGTGGCTGCTATTTTTGGCCGAAAGTATAAATGTTTGCCACCTGTTTCCGTTTCCACTAGTTTGGTGGAATAGGTGGCAAGCCTGTGACACTTATTAGTTTTGTATATTGATAACGAATTAATCAGGAAATACAACTTTTTTATTTACAAAAAAAAAATTATATGTGGTTCATGGTTATTACATAAACATCAAATTAAAACAATATTATAAAATTTAATATTTAAAAAAATAGAAATATATGTAATTAAGGAGGTGGTTAACCCTAATCTATAAGATCAAAAGTATCTTTATGTTTTGACTAGTGTAATTGGTAATGCACTCGATAAGTTTATAAAGGTTGATGATGCAACGCTCTTGGCACCAGATATCCATGTTGGTTTGTTGGAGTCTTTAGAGATTGTTTGGAGAGGACACCATAGGACTCAAAATCTGGACTACTTGGTTATTCCTTTCAGGTGATCTTTTTGTCAGAAGACTGGTCATTTGAGGCGGGAATGTTAGGTACTTTTTTAGGAGGAGGTTTCAAAAGGGACTTTGCTAGAAAAGACAACTCGTGTTGAGTCGTCGAGAGTGGATTATTGTTGGTTTAGCTCAAGTTTTGCCGATGATATGGAAACAAGCCAGACGGATCTATTGGACACTATTACAGGTAATTTGAAATCTATTTTCCCTACTCTCTATTTTTCTTTATCGGTCCGGGAAAGAAATGTGTTGGAATCCTCTAGTCTCTTCAGAGCGGGAGGGGAAAACATGTTTGATACTTCCATTAATCGGGTCACGATGGGCTCAAAAAAACCTATCTTTCACTCTACTTCCCTGGACGGGGGGGGGAGTTTAGTCCTATTTTCACTGCTTACTCTCGAGGAGATAGAGGAACACCTTTAGACACAAGAGGGGGATAGCTTTCCTCTAGTTTGTTTCTCATCCAGTGGTTTGGGTTCTTTGAGGGGGGTTACAGAGCGTTCTGACTATTCTAGTGAGGTCAGCATCCTCCTGGGGTGTAGGGAACCAGATCTGGGGGATAACACCATCAGTGAAGTTCTAGAGTCCCTCATCCCCTCCTATAGAAAGGATCTCTCATCGATACCTATAACTACCTTTCTAGGGATGATTGTTTACAATAGATAGGAGATCAATGGGATTTTAGGATAGTTGGGTCCTTCGAGGGAGACTTATGGGAAGGAGTACGCCTAGTCAAAGGGTTTGGGGTTTGAAATTTGCCCCATAAAAACTTGGAGTGCGAGGAAAAAGAAGGTTGAAACTGTTCAAATTTATGTTGAGTTACACTTACCCATCATCTATGAAAATGGGGCGCTTAGAGGCATGAAAGCCCTTGCCAGAGAAAAATCATGATTTTCCTCTCACTAAACATCAGAAGGGTGTGGGGGATCCTGAAATCCACTTCCCTTCGAAGACTTCTTCAGAGGAATTCACCAGATATTATTTTCTTACAAGAAATTTTGGTGGAGGAAAAAAAGGTGGGGGCATTTATGAACTCTTATCGACCTTCTTGGCTCTCATGTGTTGTAAGTTTAGTCGGATCTTCTGGGATCCAAAAAAATTTGACATATGTCCTTTTTTGTGTTGTGGTGGAATCCTCCTAACAGGTACTTTTCTGGAGCTAAAAAATCCAATTACTCTGTTAAATGTTTATGGCCCTTGTTTGGACATAAAATCTTTTTGGGAAAAGGTGGTTGCTAGGGGTGTTTTGGCACACAAAAATCTTATTTTGGTTGGCGACTTAAATTTCACTTATGATGTTGGGGAGGTGTGGGGAGATTCTACACATCTGGATATATTGACAAGTTTCTTCAAAGACTTATTTAATGAAAATAGACAGGTGGACATTGCATCAGATGTTCTACTTCTGACCTGGAGAAATGGCAGAGGGGGCTCGAATGGTATTTCTAAAACACTGGATCATGTCTTTTTGGATGAATATCTCTTATTGGGAGTTAGAAGATACAAATCATGGGTGGAATATACCTTCATCTCGGACCATGCACCTGTGTTTTTAAAATTAGATTGTCAATCCTTATCGATGGCCTATCCTTTCAAGTTTAACTCAAGCTGGTTATGTGAAGAAGAGGTTGCCTCTTTAGTGAGTGAAGTCTAAAAGGATCCAACTCATTTGGTTGAAAGTGATTTTCAGTAGAGACTAGTCTTAAATATGAAGTCATTAAAATTTCGCATAAAAGCTTGGGCAAAAGATTTAAAAAAAAAAAACAAGAAGAAAGGTTATTCCGATTGGAGGGACATTTGAAAGACTTATTTCTGGAAGTGGAATAGGAGGAAAGGAGAAATGATAGGGATACACAATTAAAACTTCTGGAGGTCGAGAGAGAAAACATCTTACTATCTGAAGAAGGCTTGTGGTGCCAAAGAAGCAGAGCCATCTGGATAAAGAGCGGTGATAAGAATAAAAAATTCTTTCACAATTTTGCAAGCTTTAGAAGGAACAAAAATCATATTTGGGAGAGCAAGGATGAGAACGGCGAATTTATTTTTGGACAGGGTGCTATCAAAAACAAATTTGTCAAGTAATTCAAACATTTTTATGAGGATCCAACTCATGTGGTTATTAACAAGCAAGTTGATAATCCTAGTCTTTTTTATCATTTTGTCAATGATGATGAATCAATTTTATTAGATAGGCCTTGTACGAAGCCAAAACTTTGGGAGGTTCTTAATTCCTTTGCAAAAGACAAAAGCACATGGCCCTATGGTTGTACAATAGAGTTCTTTATCCACTTCTTTGACTTAGTGGGAGATGATTTACTAGAAGTGGTGGAGGATTATAGGACCTGAGACTTAGTGAACAAGTATTTAAACGCGACCCTTTTTACTCTTATCCAAAACGTTAATAAGCCATCATCTTTTGGTGATTACAGACCAATTTCTTTGTGTAATTTATGTTACAAGTTGATTTCAACGATAATTGCAAATAGGATCAAGCATATTCTATCTCGCTCGTTGTCGGAGGAATAGTTGGGTTTTCTAAAACGTAAACAGATCTTGGATGCAATAGGCACGACACATGAGTGCTTGCATAGTATAAAGGTAAAAAAGTCAAAAGATATGATCTTAAAGATAGATCTTAAGAAAGCTTATGATTACATTGTTGGTTTTCATTACCTTTTATCTATTTACCATTAAATATTGACCTTGATTCATAACTAAGAAGCTTCCCAAAAAAATCCCTTAAACACTATCAGCCCCTCTGGTCACTCATAAGGCAACGTAGTACACAGAGTGTATTGCACAGTCTCACCCAAGATATCTCTATGGGTGGCTGCAATACTCAGGTGTTTGCAGCCTGAGACTAAGCGAGATCCGCACCTTAACCTTTATTCAGTTCATTTAAAATTTAGTATAATTTTCATTCTATGCTGCATGTGGTACATCATATTTACTTAGTCACTTCATTCATTCAACATTCATCAACTGATCAGATGAAAAAACACATTCATTCAGTCACATAACACAGTGTTACCGTGGTTCACCCCCTCCTAGGCTATGTCCACAAAGATCTGGCTCTAAGGATTTTATTATAGTTTAGAAATATCCATGCCATGCATGGTTACAATATTAGTTCTTCTTTATTCCCATGGGCTCCTTGATCCCTATGAGGATGACTAGATCGCACCAGGATCCTCAACCTACAATCTAACCCTCGGGATCAATTCGCTCATGTCCTTTTTAGGTCCCTAGTAACTTGTACCGTCCTTATAGTTATCTTCCTTTCTTTGTATATCTCCCCTTTTTTCTCCCTCCTTCTCTCTAGCTCTATGCATATATCTCTTATATTTATCTTCGGCTCACCATCCATCACAATGTATTACAAAATACCTAACCCTAGCATCATTAGGTCTTCTATGCATGTGTGCGTGTTGCTTTCCCTTCCAGTTATCTCTTTCCTCTTGCATGCTTCTCTTCCAAAAATAGCCTTTTTTTCTAATTCATCCTGCCTCAAACAAGTCCCCAACACTAATATATGGCTCATCCTAAGCCACCTAAACCTGGTGCACTTCATCAATCTCTTTTGTGATCGCTTGGAACTTCTCTATGAGCTATGTTGCTTGCATTTGAGCCTGCACGGTCTTCTTCTTGAGTGCGTCCAATACTTGCACTACAATCTTGTCGTTGACCATCCCTGTGCACTCTTCCTGGGTTTGTGCCATGTTCATTTTTACTTCTTCCACTTGTGTAATGACCTCTGTTTCCCACTCTTGGAGTGGTTCTATTTGAGCCTAGTGCTCCTTTTTCTGTGTCTACACAGCTATGAGTTATGCCTATAGTTTCTTCATATCTTGTGCTTCTTTGATGTGCTTTGTCATCATCATTGTCTTATTCCTCTGCTTGAGGTCCTTGATAGTTGCGTTTATCATTTCTTCCTCCTGATCCCACTGTTGGACCTATTGATCCTCTTCCAGCTCCATCTAGAGCTATGCTACCTTCTCGAACAAGTCGGCCGCCACATGGACTTGTCTCTCTATCTCCTTTATCTGTGGTGTTGCCTCCTCCTTCCTCTGCTCCTTCACCTCTGATGGAGTGGTACATATGAGATGCTCCTGGATGTGCTCGATATCCTATTTGTATTGATCAATTGTCTGCACAATCTGATCAATCTTCTTTTTCACTGTGAGTTCAGTCGTCTGCATGCTCTTTGGGATTTTCTCATAGGCTATGACCAATTCCTCCCTCAACCTATCTGTGCGGTCTTTTTAATCTTTGGTCTCAAGCTTAGCCTGCTCGAGTACCAATTCCAGCTCATCCTGATTGTCCTTTTCTTGCTACAATTCCGCTGCATCTGTGCATGCTCGTGACTGTACCTCCTGTGTGACGTTGACTTGCAGTTTATACAAGGCCTTGGTTGGTATCCGCATCAATACCAATTGTATTTGGGCCAAGTCCTTTAGGGGTGTCTGCCCCACGATTTCGTCCATGCACAACATGTTGGATATGAAGTGAAATTTTGAGCTCGACTATGTTATCGTCTAGATCCTGTTCTGCTTGCTTGATCCAACTTCGCCTCCTATCTGTGATGTTGATGGAACTGTTCCTACGCTGTTGTTGGCTACTTGCGCTTCTATGAGATGTTGGAGGAGATTTCACATATATACTAGCTCTTCCTCAATATCCTCCCTTTGGCACTGAGCATTATCAAAATACTCATCGATGTGATCCTGGACCATTTGGGCCACCATGTACGCATCTTCCTTGGCGATCGTGTAATTTTGGGGGCGTTCTGTGTTCCTTCTCCTTCTTTCGCACACCCCCCATCTAGATGACTGGCCTCTTAGTCTAGCCTTGCTCCTATTGAGTAGCACTTGATGTGGTTCCAAGTGCCGCCTCAGTCTGTTTCTCTTGTACCTGTGGCGCTTGTGTATTATTCTTCTTCCCCGCTTGGGTGGTTTTCTTGGGCGCCCCCCCTTTTTTCTGTTGCACCTTGTTCTGACTTTTCCTTGGTTTCTTGGGCACTGTTATCTGTTCGGCATGTGTTTTTTCTTGTCTGACCTCCTGCTCCTCCATTTTTGCTGGTATTTCTTGATTGAGGACTGGAATCCTCCAGTTATCATCCCCGTTCTTAATGGCCATCTCTATGTCATCTTCCTTTATGCAGTAGCATAGTTGTAGCCATTGAATGTCAGGATATTTCCATGCCTGGATTGTAATGTCCCCACTTTGGGACATCATCACAGGGCAGAGATTTATGATGACCAGAGTAGCCAGATGGATGCTATAGTGAGTACGGGGGTATTTGAGAGGCATTGTGGGGTCCATATTGCATTGATGATCATATTCCATCATTATCATCCATTCCGCACATGTTGGCTTTGGTTTCGTTGCATTCCGATGATTTCCAGGATTTTGACTATTTTGAGCTATAAGTCAATGGAATTCACTGAAGAGGTCATTTTGGGCAAATTACTTGGAAGAACCTCTCAGTGTAATAGATCATTGGAATCGGGAGGAGCAACACTACAGGATGGGATGGCTAGAAGTGACTTTCAGTGGCTAGGGAAGCGACAAGGAGAGATAAGGAGCTTTTCAAAGGTAAAAAGGTTAATTAATTAATTAAAGTGATTTAATTAATTAATT